>JACEFZ010019856.1:0-20202 GCA_014155875.1 Cepaea nemoralis
ATCAAAGAAGGGAAATTTTGCTATTAAAAAACCACATGGCCAAAACAGATAAAGAATAAATATGGTAATTTCAAGAGAAGATGGCTAAAACTCTGGCCACTTTACAAATAGATAATCAATCAATCAATCATGTGCCATGCCGGAAAGCGTGGGCGGTCATGACTCGCCATTTCACTCGATCACCAGTGTCGTGGATCAGCTCAGTGTTCCTGTCTCGTCCATGCCATGTGGCCAAGCCATCCAGGTATTTTCCTCTCGGTCTTCCTCTTGGTCTGTTCCCCTCGATCTTGCCAGTTGTCACTAAGTTCTCCAATCCATTTCTTCTCATAACATGTCCAAAAAATTTTGACTGTCTACGTCTAATTTCTCTAATCAGTCTACGATGTTCATTTGTCTCCTGTAGTACTTGGTCATTGGTTTTTCTGTCTGTCCATGGTATTCTTTGCATTTTCCTCAGAAACCACATTTCTGCAGCCATCAGATGCTTTTCAGCTTGACTGCTCATTGTCCAAGTTTCACATCCATACAAAAGAACAGGCTCTATGTATCCCCTCAACACTCTTTTTCTCGTTTCAATTGACATCTTTTTATTGGTCAGAATGTTTTTCATCTTGCTAAAGGCTACTTTCGCCATGGCGATTCTTGTTCTAATCTCTTCAAGGCATCTCCCATCAGATGTTATAACTGTTCCAAGATAATTGTACCGATTCACTTGTTGAAGAATATTTCCATTTACTCGTATATTACATTGTGGCACTTCTTCCTTCCTACTGACGACCATAACCTGAGTCTTTTACAATTTAATTCTAACCCCAGTTGCTCACCATTAAAAGAACGGAAACATACAAATACCTGGGTACAATCTTCAACTGCTCCAACATCATAAGGGAAGAAATCCAAACTAGAATCAATTCTGGAAATAAGATATACTATGCACTACAACATCTACTAAAATCAAATGCGCTATCTCATAACACCAAGATCACAATATACAAAACACTGATCAGACCAGTTGTGCTGTATGGCTCTGAAACCTGGAGCACAACGAAAGGAGACGAAACCTTGCTACAAACCTTAAATAACAAAGTTTTAAGACGCATCTTTGGACCCATTAGGGATACACAAAGTGGAGAATGGAAAAGAAGAAGTAACAAAGACATTTATGATCTGTTTAAGTCCCCGCTAATCACTGGTATCATGAAGGCTAATAGACTACAATGGCTGGGGCATAATAGAAAGAATGGAAGATAATAGGGAAACAAAACTCGATTACACTCAGGAAATAAATGACCGTAGACCCCGAGGTAGACCAAGAAGACGGTGGAGAGATAATACATATACAGACCTACAAGCACTTGGAATCAACGACTGGCAAGAGAAGGTCCACCAGAGAGACGAATGGAGACGGATTGTATCTGCAGCAAAAAAACTCAATGGCTTGGAACGCTGAAGAAGAAGACGAATATACAATTCCATATCTCAGTAACCAACTGAGGGAAAATTATGAGATTTAGCATATAACCTTATCATTATGTCCAGCCAACAAAAAAAAAATTGTTCTGGAAATTGTACAGCAGATTTCAATGTATGTTTATATGCGGTATATAATTTATGGCTCAGAGATTAAGTCCATAATTTTAATAAGTATTACAGCTTCACCAAGACACATCCGCGCTTTTTTTAAAAATTGTCTGGTGGTTTCCGTTTTGGCACAAACTGCGCGCAGTTAAATTGGATTGTTCAGAAGTGTCTTCAGTGTGGGTTCTTTCATGAAACGTGATTATATAAATAAATATATAAATAAATCTTACCATTAATATAATATTAATAGCTAATATTTGAATGTGTGAATATTGTTCAATGGGATTGAATGTTAAATTGTGTACACTTCAAAGCATCGCTATGAAGTTGTACACATATTTTTGTCAAGAAGCTGATCGCAGGAAACTGATTCATACTGTTACAAATCCCGAAAAAAGAACAGTGCATGCATTGGGTTTGAGTAAACGGTCATTTCGTCGATGGGTGCAAGAATCTGGAATGAAACCAACACGCGATAAGCAAACGGTAGGTAGAAAGGCAGTTGTAGACAGCTTTGACAAGGATGTCATCAGGCGAGTTGTTATAAAAATGATGGATGCCAAAGAAACAGTGACTGTAAGAAAACTGGGGGTTTGGTTGAGAAAAAAAAATAACACAGAGCTACCCAAAACAACTTTGTGGAAAATTATAAGGACATTAGGCTTTACTTTTAGAAAGTACAAGTGAGGTAGATATATACTTTGCGAGCAACCGCATTTAGGAGTCATGAGAAGCAGATAAGTTAACGTGAAATAAGGGAAATGCGCAAAGAAAATTATGACATAGTGTATTTGGATGAGACGTGGATCAATGCGCACCACACAAGTGAAAAGGAATGACAATCAGTGGATGGAAAGATAAAGCGTTATGTGCCCAGTAGTAAAGGACAGCGTTTGGTCATAGCCTATGCTGGTAGTACTCATAATGGCTTACTACAGAATGCTGGGCTCTTGTTCGTATCAAAGCATACAGACAATAGGGATTATCATAATGAGATGAATGGTAATGTATTTAGAGATTGACTCGAGAATACAGTACTTCCATCCCTTGATAGACCATCTTGTCTAATTATGGACATTGCATCATATCACAATGTTGTTGCCCAAGAAGACAAAATACCTACGGCATCGAGCACAAAGGAGGCAATAAAGATATGGCTCCCAAGGGAAAATATACCATTTCCAGAAACATATTTCAAGCTACAGTTGTTGTCCCTTGTAAAACAGGCGCAAAAAAGCAAGAAATATCAAATCTACAATTGATAGAAGAGCATGGCCATAGGTTCTTGAGACTTCCGCCGTATCATTCTCATTTACATCGTATAGAACTTGTGTGGGCTAAAATTAAAGGACAGGTTGCAGCTGCCAATACTACATTCAAATTGCCTGACGTCAAGATACTAACCCAGTCTGCGCTATTAAATATTGATAAACGTTACTGGGAAATAATGTGAGGACCATGTGTTGAAAGAGGAAGAGGACTATTGGAGAAAGGATGGATTGAATTTTATGCAACCGAGAGCAATCATCAACCTACTGAAATCGTCCGACACAGATTAAGGTCTGAGCAGATCGCAGACCTTAATCTACGTGCACACTTACTGGAATATTTTGCTCCAACTATTCAGACGAATTGCAGGCCCTAAACATTACAGTATCAGCATAATGTCAATGGCAACAATTTGTATTCCAGAGTGATGAATTTTCAATTTCGCAAGCCCTCAGCTGTGACAAACAACTGTATTTAAACACACACACACACACACACACACACACACTAAAAGAATTGAATACCAACAGAAGAGTAATATTGCGGTGGAAACTGACATATTGTGGCATAACAAGAAACGTGAGAGCAAGCACGTTGTCAAATTAGGGGACAACACACGTGCATACGAATCAATCTATAAACTTCAATGAAAAGAGGACCAACATCTTAGTCGTTAAGAAGAAAGCCCACTACAGAGACACTGACAACTATTTTCATAGTGCAAAACAGGTAATCATGTTCCGTCTCTGAACGGTAAACAGCAGAGTAGACAATCTTTCACGAAGACTCAAAGCGGGTCTGTCACCCATGTGTACGTGTGAACAAACTACACAGACAGCTGAACAGATCCTTAAAAATGGAAACATGATGACTAAATTGCGGTATCATTTCTGGTCACTCCATACGCACATTAATGCACAGCTATTTGGAAGCTTTCACGAACTCAATATATAAAGCTAACATGAATACTTGTGTACACATTATTAATCAGCAGCTGAAGAAACAAGAAGGAAATGAAAAATAAGGTAAGAAATATTTTCCTTCTACTTTCCTGTCAATTTACACATTATTTACCCCATGCCTCTGTAAATTCTCTGTCTTTATTAATATTACACATTGCACCCCTCTCGGGAGTCTCCGTGGTGAAGTGGTCAAGCCGTCTGACTCGGGCTCCGAAGGTTGTATGTTCGATTCCGGGCCGCGTCCTTCATTTCACGAGTGCATTTTTTCGGAGACTCCCGAGGGTCGTCGCTGGAGCTACGGAGTTCGTGCTTTGTGCAACGCTTTCCATGCTGTGGAAAGAGACTGAGCCATATGGGATAAAAACTCGGTGCAATGCAGTCGACCCTGTCGACTTTTAAGCTACTTCTTTTACTGCACCCACTCCCATACGAATCCGGATACGCCTTGTGTCGTCATCTGAATTGGCGGGGCATTCATTACTGCAAAAACAAGTTTGTTAGCGAGAAATCACTAGTTTTTAATCAAAACATCAAAGAAATGTCGCCGCTTTCGATGATTTAAGTCGCTGTTGGACCTATCAAAGACATATTCCTTGGGTGGGGGTAAATATAAGACGGCAGGAAAAATTTCATAACGATGCAACAGACAGTTTTCAAAATAATTGATCGTGAATGACGGCATTCATTTCTGGGCATACTATAGTTCAATTAGTGGCACTGTATCCACTTAAGGATACTACTACTAATACTACTATGTCGCGAGATTTGTTAGAGGCAGTTACATCGACACTGAATCGCTTTTCGTTACAACTTAACTTGGTTGGGAAACACGAAGATTTAGTAAAATTGATTGAAAATGAGGCCTCCAAAGTCGGTAGTACTTCAATGCTAAATTTTCATTGCATTATTCATTAGGAGAATTTAAGTTCGAAGTCTCTCACAATGGACCATGTCATGAAAGTGGTCGTCAAAATAGTGATTTTCATTAAGTCGAACGGGTCGAATCACCGTCAGTTCCAAGAATTTCTAAAGCCTTTGGACTAAGATTATAATGACGTCACATTTTATGCAGGAGTAAGATGGTTGACCCGTGCCAAATTGTTGAAAAGAGTGTTTGATTTGCAGCAAGAAATACAATCATTCTTTGCAAGCAAGTCAAAAAGTATCCCAGAGTTTGAAGACAAAGAGTGGGTTTGCGACTTTGCATTTCTGGTCGATATAAACTAGCCACCTAAATGACGTTAATACCCGTCTACAAAGGAAAGCTCAATTAATTAATAAGATTTATGATCATATTTCTGCATTTCAAATGAAACTTGATCTTTGGGAACAACAGTTGAGGACAAAAAAAAAAACCTTTACTCACTTTCCTACATTGTCATTGCAACCAGACGTCTCACAGGAGGCCGCGGATAAATACGCTTTTTTTAAAAAAATATCCTACTTACACCTTGAATTTGAAAACAGATTTCAGGATTTTAAAAAAAAAACAACATGTGCTTTTTTGTGCATTTGCAACACCATTCAATGTAGACGTGAATTTATTACCAGGAAGATTACAAATGAAACATTGTGAAATATATTGTGATGCATAGTTAAACGAGAAATTCAGTCATGTTGGTTTGGAAGAGTTCTATAAAACTTATTTGGACACGGATAAATATCCTGTGTTTTACAAACATGCTCTGTCGATGGTTTCGTATTTGGAAACACTTATGCGTGTGAACAGCTGTTTAGCCGCCTGAAGCACATCAAATCACAAGCGAGAACACGAGTTACTGATGTTCATTTAGAAAACTGTTCGCGTGTAGCGACAACGTCAGTCGAGATCAATTTTGATGCACTTACTTAGTTCTGCAAAACAGTCAAATGTTTCACTTTTAAATATGTTTATCATTCATTTTCATTGGCACCTTTCCGTCTTGACAGACTATAGTTTGGTACATTGTGCTTCAAAAAGGCTTAATAACTACGACCCATGGCGGTGGCGAGTGTGGCTGGTAAGGCCAATTCTTGCTGCAAATGGTTGCCCACAGTAGATGCATGTGAAAACATGGTCATTTCCATCATTTTGCACCATCTTACGTCTTTCACGCTCTGTGTGTGCTTTATCTGCAATCATTTTCTCCTTTGTCTTTATTCCATTTCTGATAGTTGCCCTCCATGCAACACGTTCAGCGGCGACTTGCTCCCAGTGTGCATTATCAATGCCTGTATCAATCATGTCCCGCTTACACACATCTTTGTATCGTAGTAGAGGCCGACCCTGAGATCTCCTACCCGTCTGTAATTCACCAAAAAAGATGTCCTTTGGTATTCTACCATCATCCATCCTCCTAACATGTCCTATCCATCTAAGTCTACGAAGACTGAGCATGGAATACATCGTCACACAACCTGATCTTTCCAATACTTCAGTATTTGTGATTTTGTCTTGCCACTTAATACCAAGTATTCTTCGCAGCCACCTCATATGAAAGCTGTTTAAACGTTTCTCTTGGCGTGAGTAAGTTGTCCAGGTTTCACTGCCATAAAGAAGAGTACTAAGGACACAGGCTTGGTAGACGAGGACTTTCAAATAAATTGTCTAATAAATATGAATGATTCTCAGTTATGTTTTATTCTCTTCAAAAAATAAATAAATAAATAAATAAATATACCTATTACTTGTTTTTTTTTTTTTTTAACATTACACCAGGCAAGCGTTTGACCACGATCTCACCTACTGGGAAGCGACGATGTGGTCGAAGCTGTAGCACGCTTGCTAAATTAGGTGCGTGGCCCGGCAGAAAATATTATTTCTGAAATTTGGCCCGCCTGCTGAAAAGGTTGGCCACCCCTGGTTGTGGTTAAACAGCTTTCATATGCGGTGTCTGCGAAGAATACTTGGTATTAAGTGGCAAGACAAAATCACAAATACTGAAGTATTGGAAAGATCAGGTTGTGTGACAGTTTGTTCCATGTCATGGGACCGTCTTCGTAGACTTAGATGGATAAGACACGTTAGGAAGATGGATAATGGTAAAATACCAAAGGACATCTCTCTCTCTCTCTCTCTCTCTCTCTCTCTCTCTCTCTCTCTCTCTCTCTCTCTCTCTCTCTCTCTCTCTCTCTCTCTCTCTCTCTCTCTCTCTGTGTGTGTGTGTGAATTACAGATGGGTAAAAGATCTCGGGGTATGGTCTCTATTGCGATACAAAGATTGTGTAAGCGGACATGATTGATACAGGCATAGATGATAATGCACAGTGGGAGCAAGTTACCGCCACACGTGTTGCATGGAGGGCAAATATTCCAAATGGAATAAAGACAAAGGAGAATATGATTGCAGATAGGTCAGACAATGAGAGCGTGAGTCGTACGATAGTGCGTTATGGTGAAAATGACCATGTGTTCACGTGCATCCATGTGGTGTGATAAAATAAAAACGGGAGATCGATGTCCTCACTTCTCAGTTGCCAACTATTATAGGAAAACCAGGAATTAGCTCGTAAGACTCCCTAGTGATAAAGCAGATATAGACTATAAGATTCCACTAGGTATAAGTCTGGTTTTCTAATAGAAGGCTAGGAGAGTACAGGGAAGTCACTGCTTTTCCAAAACTGGAAGCTGATTATCCCTACCACTGACTCTCTCTCTCTCTCTCTCTCTCTCTCTCTCTCTCTCTCTCTCTCTCTCTCTCTCTCTCTCTCTCTCTCTCTCTCTCTCTCTCTCTCTCTCTCTCTCTCTCTCTCTGTCTGTCTGTCTGGGTTTTGTTGTCAAATGAAGTATCCCTATCACATTATTCTTAAATACAGGAATACACATATGACACTAATGAAATTACAGAACACCGTAGGAGACGTTTATAGTATTGTAATAGAAGAAAAGGGGGTGGGGTATGCACAATGGGCATAACAATTTACATAAATACTACACACTTGATATCTTTATGTCTAATTATCTAACAAATACTATTATCCAATTGTCCAATCGTAGGGAAAAAATGCAAGAACACCAGGCACAATTCTAACACAATTAATTGAGGATTATTGTTGTTAGTGGATCTCTGGGTAAGTAAAGCACCGATAGTACGATACTGTCGTTAGCCGCTACACGCTGCGGGATTTGCTGAGGAGGGTATCCGAGCACTTATGGACTGAATGGTTCGATGTGCAATGAGGATGATCTGTTGACTGACTGACTGACTGACTGACTGACTGACTGACTGACTAACTAGTACTGTTCCTTTTCTGGGTAGATATGGGAACATGATTTAATCATGGTACTGGTGCAGAGTTATAATCACATTAAGCCGGGAGTGCAGGGAGTGGCCAGCAGGAGCCACGGAAGTGGAAATCCAGCAACTAATTCAGGACAATGCTCACTCGAGTGATGTGATTATCTACACAGATGGTTCGGTGTCAAGAGGTGAGAGAAGTGGCTGGGGGTTCATAGCCAAAGCTAATGGTCGATGTTTGGGGCAGGAGAGCCTGGCATATGATACCACAACATCCAGCTTAAGAATGGAGGTGGAGGCAGTCACTGCGGCTCTCCGCTGGATGGAGAATACGACACACACATACATCGTGATTGTAACTGACTCAGAAAGCATGCCGACGAGGGTGAGGACGGGCAGACTTCGTGCGGAGTGGCTTGCTTCGCTTCGGAGGTCACGGGTAACAAGCATCGCCTGGATCTTTTCTCCGGGGCATGCCGGTGTGCTGGGAAATGAACAGGCGGACAGATTGACTGGCTCTGCAGAACTTGGTGGAGTATTGATACATGACAAGGCAGACGTGGTTGCGGCCTTGTGGGAGCACGTGCACACCTCGGAGGAGCAAATGGATCACCATGGTCTGGCAAGAATGAGACAACGAGGAGTGACGAAAGGATCTGGCCAACGCTCAACGCTCAGAGGAAAGACGAGACGGACTTATAAGTGTTGGAACTCTTCGCTGGCTGCTGAGGATGGGGACGGAGCACTTATGGGAATGCCCCGAATGCTGTGATGTCGATTCCTAAATCAATCAATCAATCAATCATGGTACTGCTGATTCTAGTCTTCTAAATTAGTATTCTTGATAACTGTAGGGATTTAAAGATTCTAGAAGTTGTTTAACTGGGATTGAACTGATGATTAGCTGTTGTTGAGTTGTTGGCTCTGGTCTAATATGATTATGGGGATTAAAAGGGTTGGCCATGCTACTTAGCTTCGTTCTCGAGTAGAAAAGAGGCCGTCCTGATTGGCGAACATTAAAGAGCGGCCTCTGTTCCTCATGGCAATTCACTGAGGATTGCACCACTCAGGCCAGAGATGTTCCCAGTTCCAGAAGTACCACATGCAACAACCAGCCACCACCCATCATCATGTGTCAACACAATACACATAACACATCTGTACGCATCCATACAAAAATAAAAACTTGGGAAAAGGTGATTATATTACTTACATAAGTATAAGTTATCTAGACCTTTTCTGTGTTGTGTATTGTCCTTTCATGATCCGACTGGACCAATTGTCCCTACATATATAGCTACATGACATATGCATCCCTCTATCATGTCTGCAAGACTGTCTCATGTCTTTCGTGCACCGAGCCCCATACCTCAGTAGTACATTTGATTTCCCATTGGTTTATTTCTGCTGGCACAGTCACAATGTTCTAGTAACTATTTCATTTCCCCAAGGCAGAATGCCGCACCAAATTATGAAAAAAACATCAATATATTTATCCAATACACAATAAGTATATATGTCATATAAATGGCTTTCGCATCAATATATGGGAAAATATATCTATAGAAAAGATAGTAAGGTAATATCAAAGAAAGATTTTCTGGGTAATTCTTCTCATCAATCCTAGGATTAGGATAAGCAAAGGAAGACAATCAGGGATACTTTATTCTCCAAGGGAACATTATTATTCCTATATATTCATATGACGGAACTCGTTAATATCTTTATGAGACATATTACTCTATTCTCTCTCTCTCTCTCTCTCTCTCTCTCTATATATATATATATATATATATATATATATATATATATATATATATATGTGTGTGTGTGTGTGTGTGTGTGTGTGTGTGTGTGTATGTGTGTACCGCGTCAAGTGTTTTAATCCTTATTTCAATACAGACAAACTTATATATTGGTGGAATCATAGACATTAATTCCTACTTGTATTAGCAAATGGCACTAGAAAAAATATCCATCATGAATTCACAACAGCTCTTAACAAGTCATTTTTGTAGAATGCACAAATCATAATTCTCTCCCGTTGAAACAAAATGGCGACGCCTACATTCTTCCTCAGCAATGTTTAGTTTAGTTTAGTCGAAGGATCAACATCACAGCACTCGGGTGCAACCCATAAGTGCTCCGTTATACTCCTAACTCAAGCCTGAGTCTGGAGAATCTCAGCTCAGTGCAAGAACTCCATAGCACCGGCGATGATCCTGAAATACTTTCGATAGATTATTAACTCGAAATTTTGCCCGGGCAGCGCCGTTAGGCTACTCTTTTCGATTTCCAACTGCCAAGGGATGTTTTTACGTGCTCAACAATACACACGGGCGTCCGATCTCACTATCCAGAGACCAGCGGAAATTTTGTTACTAGAAGTCCACGTGAAAAAATCCCGGTCCTTCACCGGGGCTTGAACCCGAGACCTCCAGCACTCGAGGAGGACATCCATACCAGCGAGACCACTCAGCACCTCAGCCCCTTTCTCCCTCAGCAATGTCTGCTATTCCATTCAAAGGTCACCTGGCCAAAACCAACAGCCTTGCGCGAATTACACGGGCATACTTTTTTTATTAGTAAGTATTTATCATTTCTGTAGAATGCACAAATCATACTTCTGTCCCGTTGAAACAAAATGGCGACGCCTACATTCTTCCTCAGCAGTGTCTGCATTTCCAGTAAAAGGTCACCTGGCCACAACCAACAGCCTTGCGCGAATTACACGGGCATACTTTTTTTTTTATTAGTAACATAATCAACCGGCGTTTATATTAGCTGGTGCGAATACCCAAGTTTGTGAAATTTAATTCTCCAGCTTGCTAGTTAGAAAATGGACTCTTGGGTGATGCCAAATTTGCAAAATGTCACAATCCATTGTGGACAAACATGCACAGCGCGAAGTGGTCTGATCAGTCACATTCGCTAACGCCATGGGTTGTAGTTATTATGCCTTTTTGAAGCACAATGTAACAAACTATCGTCTGTCAAGACGGCAAGGTACCAATGAATGAATAAAAACGTAAACGCAAAGAATTCATGAGCCTTGAAATGTGATCAACATTGAATAGTTAGAATAAGGAGTCACATCTCGAAGAGTTTGCTAAGAATCATCGTGCAAAGAGTTAGAACGAAAATACAACCTGAAAAGGGGGGAGAACAGTGTGGGGTCGTAGACAGAAGGAACGTGCACAGTATTTGATGTATACTTGTACCTTAAAGCAGTTAAATTATCCACACTGATACAGCGCAGGATTTACGTATAAGCTAAACAAGCTATAGCTTAGGGCCCCCAAGAAAGTGGGAGCCCAAAAAAATATTGTCCGAGTGAGCAATTGTCATATATGTATACTTAAATATACTGCAGTATTATTAGCGATTTCGTTGCTAACGGAGGACGAAAATAACCCTGTCGTGTTTCCTATTGGATAAATACGAAACTATTTTTATGAAAATGACAACTTTAACGAGGGGTCAAAATGTTATTCTTCTGTCCTGCATGCTTGAAAGCTATTGCAAGTGAATTGTTTGAAGAATATTTTCCACTGTTTGACAAAGGTAAGTGACATAAGCCTGGGCCATTGACAGTGAGTTGAGTGACCGGGCATGAGAAAAGAATGGGTGAGAGTGGGAGACAGTAAAGTGACTGACCTGGCTACGAGGAAAACAATCAACCCTGAGAAATAATGAGGCGGATATGAGTGGAAGACCCCAGGGGGGATGGGGTGAAAGACAGTTGTGTGTTGTGTGAAGTCAGGATACTGAAAAGTCAGTGAGAGAAGAGACCGACTGCGGGTCAGGTCGTTTGAGAGAGTTGAGTTTGAGATACCGAAGGAGTCGGTAGTCCACGGACAACGGTGTTGTGTTGTTCACCGAGTTGTGAAGACAGGCCTGAACCAGAGTGGGTTCTATAGGGAGTGAGGGCCAAAACCCAGAGTGGGTTGCATAGTTGAGCAGTGGCTCCGATCAAATGTGTGGGTTGTATTGTAGGAGATCCAGCCGTGGATAGTAGTTGGACTAAATGTCTTGTGGATTTGATATGAAGCAGGCTTGAGAAGGCATTGATGTGTGCTGGTTAAATTGTGAGGAGGATATTATATTCTATGGATTACATTATTTCTGGATATATACATATGTTCCGTGAGTCTGTCTTATTTCTGTAATAAAGGATTATGTGCGCCAACGGAATCTTGTTTAATGACTGGTGAATATGCACTGCGGGGGTGAGTTATATTGCAAGACAGTTAGATATCTCCATTGACACACCATGAGTATCGTTACCTAGACAACGACCATCACACGACAATATCATGAACATATCATCGTAAGAACTTCGAGATATTATCACCAAGAACGACGTGTGACATTCTGAGGGCTCCTCCTGGCAAGAACGACGGGGATATATTGAGAAACCCATTGCATTATAGACATTGGTGTCATTCTGAGATATTTGTGGGCTCTTCGCTGAAAGAGAGGAGTTATTATCTGTGACTTAGTTCCATCAATTTAGACAGTACTGCTCCAAGAAATTAATGTGAACTCTTCAGTGTGGGCGCCAGATAATTATCACAAACAGAGGAGAGCTAATGATCAAGCTAGCAGACAGGTCACGTAAAGGTTACTACAGGTAAATTTGATACCAACAATATCGCTGAAGCTAGCAGACAGTTCACGAAAGACCACTTCAGTTCAGTTCATCAAAAGCAGCCAGCGCGCGGCAAAACAGACAGTGAGGGATTTCGCAGTGAAGTCATGTGCGTGCTGAAGACAGGTGTACGGTGTTTTTCATAGGTCAAGAGATGGGGCGTCAGAGAATTAACGCAGAGAGGTCAAAAATAGGACAGCACAGGTAAAGTCGCGTGGACAGCGGGTTGTTTGTGACGAAGACAGGATTGAAGAAAATCAAAGATACTGACAGGTGTGTGTGTGTGTGTGTGTGTGTGTGTGTGTGTGTGTGTGTGTGTGTGTGTGTGTGTGTGTGTGTGTGTGCTAAGACAACGCACTGTGTTGGTCGCGGGTCGACAAGGGAACACAACGGGGAAGGACGGTGGAAATTGTGAGTTTCCACGGAAAAATCGGGTCAGCGCTGTTTATCCAGGACAGGTGACCGAAGGGGGTAGGAACAGTGCCCCTACCGCCAGAGTTGGGGCGGGTTAGTGGTGTAAAGTGTATTTTCCACTGAAAGTGATAAAGAGAAAGAAGGTTGACCTTAGGAGGCAAGGCTGTTTAACAGTAAGCAGTTACTGAGGAAATTTCCATGGCCTAGTGTCCGGTCATTTTACAGACAGTCAGTGTGGATTATTGTGACAAAGAAGACTGAGGTACTGACTTGAGGTGTCCGGCAAGGTCAAGGTTGGGGACAGTGGAAAGTTACTGGGATTTTCCACAGGAGATCTGGATAAACAAGGTTGTTTTGAAAGAAAGCCAGACTTGATGTTTCGTCTTTGTTCAAGCCTTTGTCATCATTATTCTGTTATGAGCAAACAGTTTTAACTTATCGTCATCACAACCATGGTTGTATTTCTTTGCCAATAAGGATTTATATATAAAAATTTAAAGCGCTGGATATTTGGTGGCATTATTTTTTTGTTGTTGCTGAACTTTGCCTTTAAACGTGAGTCTATCACATAAATGATACAGCGAAGCGCCATCTCCGCAACGAAAGTAACAACATATCGAAAGAACACTTTGGATTATTACTGTGGTGCCACAACGTACAGAGAAAGTACAATAACGTTACGGACTGTGTCGAGACAGAACAGTTTGGATATCACTATCATCTTCAACTTTTGTCGACAGTTGGAACTCGTGATCACAACGTGAATTCAGGAACCACTCAACAAATCAATCAGTCAGTTTGAAATCTAGTGTCGTAGACATTTCCAGCCGATTGTGGGAAACTATTAAAAACAATTAACAATGGAACGAAAAACTTTTGAACTGGTTAAGAAGAACATTATTGTCGGCCAGCCATTTGGACATTTTGTTTGCTCCCATCGTGATATTTATTGTTGTCGGTTGTTACGCAATTACGTGTATGTGGTCCAGTGGTTGTCAGGTGTAAGGGATTTTTTGGGTTGTTTCTCGAGAGCCGGGAGACAGCACAAAAATTTATTTATTTTCTGGTGCTTAAGATATTTTTGTAAGGAAAACGTTAATGAGTTAACGTGTCGTGCAGTGGCATTGGAATAGTCCTAACCAATATCTAGAGCCGAGTTGTTTCACGTCAGATTTGTGTATATTGTTACGCTATAATTTTTCTTTTCTCTTCTTTTCGTTATATTTACATATGATATTTGTTGTGGTCAGATATATGTTAGTATTGTGATCTTTCGTCATGTCTGCTGTCTAGTGGTCTTTGTCAGTTATATTTATATATTACGCGCACTGTGGGTGTCCCTACACAAGCTTGTGGTTGTTACTGTAGTTTATTTCTTTGTGATCACCGTCTCCGTGTACTTGGCTTGTGAGTCTAACGTTTTTATAGAAAACACTTAGTGTTATCATTCATTCGTTTTGTATATGTATTTATATGTATGTTTAACAATATTTCCAGAAATGTTATACAACTATTGGTCATAGATATATAGATATAAGGGAGTATAGGTGATACTTCCCCCCTCACTACCTAGTGCTTATAGAGTGACTCGGTGAGTACAGAGTGATATTTTAGCACTACGAATTTACGTACACATGGAGTGCTGGTGTACTTAGGGAAGTGCACACAAAGACTAGTAGCAGAGTCTTTACATTTATAATTGGCTGACATACAGCAACGTGTCCACAAGTACAAGATGCCTACTTTAATGGAGTATATTGAAGCAGGTGAACGAATAGGCCTGAAAGGTAAAGAGTTACAGGAGTATGCCGAAGCAAAAGAACAAAAACACACGGAAAGAGAGGAGAAGCAGAATGAACGCGAGGCAAAGCGTCTACAGGAAGAGAAAGAGACACAAGTAAAACTAGCTGAAATGGAAAACAAGCGTCTACAGGAAGAGAAAGAGACACAAGTAAAACTAGCTGAAATGGAAAACAAGCGTCTACAGGAAGAGAAAGAGACACAAGTAAAACTAGCTGAAATAGAAAACAAGCGTCTACAGGAAGAGAGAGAGAGACACAAATGGAACTTGAAAAGTTAAAACACACAAATGCGGTGGAAATCGAGAAAGAGAAGATTAAGTGTCAGATGCAAACTGAAATTGAGTTGAAAAAACTAGAACTATCTTCGAAGGGTCAAAGTGAGGAAAGCAGAAGACCTTCGCAGTCGTCACAGAGATTAAAACTGCCATATTTTACAGACCGGGACCAACTTGCAAATTATTTGTCCAGGTTCGAAGCATCAGCCAAAGCGTTAGGTATTCCAGAGAAGGAGTATGCGATGAGACTTGGCGAGTTTCTTACGGGTAAGGCACTAGACACCATGTTCAATTTACCTGTAGAAGAACGAAACAACTACACTATCTTACGTCAACGTTTGCTGACAAAGTTCCAACTAACTGAACATGGATATAGAACAAAGTTTAGACAGTTAGTGCCAGAGACAAATCAAGATTTCACAGACTTTGTTAACACAGTAAAGAATACATTTAACAAATGGATGGAGCTTGCAGAAGTAGGGAAAGATTTTAATAAATTAGTAGATCTAATGTTAAGAGACAAGGTAGTATCTGCATGCAATTCTAATTTAGTGGCGTTCTTTGAGGAACGGAAGCCAAAGGACATAGACACAATGTCTCAGTTAGGGCAAAACTATATGACTGCACATCCTAACAGTATCTATTGGGAAACTAATGAGTGAGGAAATAGTCTGTGCAGCGTACACTAAACAGGACCAGAATCCAGTCATCAGACCAAGGGCGAAAAGTGTGGATTCAGCACAGAAAGGTGAGCAGCAAGAACTTCAAGATAATGGTTTCCGAGGAAACAATGTTGGTAGAGTAGGACGGTACCCATATAGAAGAGGGAACTTCCAGAGACGTCCAAATTATGCCGGATGTTGGAATTGTGGGAGCTGGAGACACAAGGCAGCGGAGTGTGATGCGCAGCCAGCCAGTGAGCCAACAAGTAACGCAAGGAAGGAGATCACTTGTTTCAAATGTGGAAGGAAGGGGCATTTCAGCCATCAATGTAGGATGAGAGAAACAGAGCACTCAAATGCAGCGCAAGTAATTGAGACGCTGAACAATGAAGATTGTAGTGGGTGCAAACCTCTTTTTGAAAAAGACAGTCAGCCAGTCCTAATATGTGGTCATACAGTGAAAGCAGGATCAGCAGTACATGAAGGAGGAAGTCTGAAGATGCATCATGGGTTTGTTAATGATAGGCCAGCGTTAACAATTAGGGATTCCGGATGTACGTCCATCGGGGTGAGAAAGAGTTTAGTGCATCCCTCGGATTATACAGGGAAAAAGATTAGATCCATAACATTTAATGGGACAGTAGAGTTCTACCCATTAGCCATAATAACAGTAAAAACACCATATATCACTGGAAGAGTGACAGCGTGTGTTTTGGACTCACCAGTGGCTGATTTGATCATAGGAAATGTTATAGGAGTTAAAGATTGTACAGAAGAGGAAGTAGTTTATTGGGACCAAAAATATAGTGTAAGCAGTAATGAGGTAGTTACCACAAGAGAACCTAAATTAGAGAGTATAGCTGAGGTAGAAGAGGCACTTGAAGTAGACACAGGAACTCAGGACAAGGATAGTACAGCTGAGCAGATGAGAATGGATCCCAAATATAGTGCTAGTGGCTCCCAGAGACAAGATACTACTCTGAACAAATGTTCCCAAGGGTGTAGGAGAGTAGAACATAGGCAGTCAAAGAAAGGTAGATGGTGCTTCGAGAGGAAGAACAATGTTCTCACTCGCAGGTTTTCAGAAAGCAGAACTGCACGTGGGCAAGGAGCAGTACCTTTAGCACATAGAGACCGATATACTAGAACAGCTCAGGATAGTGCATGTGCAGGGCACATAGGCATAAGGCGTATGCAGCAGAAAGCAAGGTGCCAGGTATATGGGCCAAGATTGAATAAAGAGTTCAGACTAAACAGAGACTCAAGTGTAACGGTGCAATATGCAGATAGGAAAGTTGAGTCAGGTCAAAAGAGTGTTCGCGACATTACTGACCCAGGGCTAGGGATAGCAAACAGATGTTGTAATTGTAGAGGTACCATGAGTCATGGGTACATGAAAGGTAGACACAGCATCGACAGGAATCAGAGGAGGGTTAATGCAAGAACAGAACCACCTGATATAGGGTCGGTACACAAATAGTATTGTGTGGTCGTGAAGTAGTAAGAGACCTGTGGGTACATAAGTATAATGCTTTCCTATGATGTATTATTATTATGTGATGTATTAGTTCATGCATTGGTACACAAGATAGAAAGATTGTTTGTATTTATGTGTGGGGAATATGGGAGTGTACTATGAGCATTTGATGTATTATTTAGGGTGGTAGCTAAAGTGAGATGGAGCCATACTTAGGGCTACCCAGGCAATATGTCTGGGTCACATGTTTAGTAAGTTTAGTCGCCCAATATTTGAAAACGAAGTTTTCTTTTAAGAGGGGGGTGATGACATAAGCCTGGGTCATTGACATTGAGTTGAGTGACCGGGCATGAGAAAGAATGGAGATGAAAGTGGGAGACAGTAAAGTGACGTGACCTGGCTATGAGGAAAACAATCAACCCTGAGAAATAATGGGGCGGATATGAGTGGAAGACCCCAGGGGGGATGGGGCGAAAGACAGTCGAGTTTTGTGTGAAGTCAAGGGACTTCAGGACAGTTAATGTGTAGATGCCGAACTGGTCGGTATTCTAAGGAGAAGCGGAGTTAGAGATCTCCGTGTTGTGTTGTTCTCCTAGTTGTGAAGACAGGCCTGAACCAGAGTGGGTTCTATAGGGAGTGAGGGCCAAAACCCAGAGTGGGTTGCATAGTTGAGCAGTGGCTTCCGACCCAATGTGTGGGTTGTATGTAGGAGATCCAGCCGTGGATAGTAGCTGACTAAATGTCTTGTGGATTTGATATGAAGCAGGCTTGAGAAGGCATTGATGTGTGCTGGTTAAATTGTGAGGAGGATATTATATTCTATGGATTACATTATTTCTGGATGTATAAACATGTTCCGTCTGTCCGTCTTATTTCTGTAATAAAGGATTATGTGCGCCAACGGAATCTTGTTTAATGACTGGTGAATGTGCACTGCGGGGGTGAGTTATATTGCAAGACAGTTAGATATCTCCATTGACACACCCTGAGTATCGTTACCTAGACAACGACCATCACACGACAATATCATGAACATATCATCGTAAGAACTTCGTGATATTATCACCAAGAACGACGTGTGACAGTAAGGAAGTTTATAGTTTGGCTTGTTTATTGTCAAAGGTAAGCTAATTTAACCTGCATTTTTGAACTACGCATCCAATTTTACATATAAATGTTGAGTTTCAACAATATTCGTTATGCAGAAGACATAGAATAAAAATAATTTTGTGAGCATGGTCGTGGTGTGTACTCTTATTAAATTCATAATGTCGGAATCGCGGCATATTGGATTGGTGTCTGCTTTTGTTAATAAACAAGAAGATTTACAATAATCAGGTTAAACAAAATATCAATATGCGTTTAAATTCTATTACATATTTATTTTGTTGCTTTATATTTATTGTATTTATTGTTCATCTTGCTACATGACTTAAAATTTATGAAAGTCAAGTCAGTTTTCAAAGTTGTCCATCGTCCATTGCTGAAATTTAATTGACTGGTTCACAGTTTTATTTGTATTGATAAATGTCTTATCAAGAGAATTATACTTTATTGTGCATTTATGAATGCTGTGTCCATTTTTGCACACAACTATAGAGGTTCTAGCAAGATTCGTTATGCAGAGGTGTGGGGAAAAATATTTTGTGAGACCACCTGGTTACATCTTTACAATCGGAATAATTCACAATGTCGGCATTCCAGCATATAATATCACACTAGTGTCTGTTTTTATTGAAACACTGGAGATGTAGAATCATAATATACAAAATATCAAATAATTTCTACAGATAATTTGTGTTGTTGATTTAATAATTTTTATTCATGTGACGTGGCGGAACCATTTTTGATTTGTCTGCCCACAGTTTGCAAGATGTCAACCAGAAGTTATAAAAGTGGAGCTCAAAAGAGGAAAAAGAAGCAGAGAGCTGAAGAAGAGCTTAGCAAGATAACAAAATTAGATAGTTTCTTAACAAAGATAGATAAGGGGCCTGATGAACCAAAAGCCTCTACCACAGTGAGTCAGTCACAGGATATTCACCCTATTCCTGATACAGAGACTGGTACATCTAGTTGTATAGAATCTACTTCAACGAATGAAGAAACAAATATTCAGATTAATAAACCAGAGAGTAGTACAAGCACAGAAGATTCAGCATCAAAAAAACAAACAGAATGATGTTGGGGTATGGGGTGATTTAAGTAATGATGAGATTTTATACTGGGTAGAAAAAGGTCCGTCAGAATGTCGGCACTCAAATGGTTCATTTGAAAAATCAAAGAAGCTTTTTGCAAACCAAGACAGATATTGCTCGAAAAGCTTGTTCTATCCCAAACGGGCTAATGGTGAAAAATATTACAGAGAATGGTTAGTATATTCGCCAGCAACTGGTCGTGTATACTGTTTCGTGTGTAAACTCTTTTCAAATTCTTCTACACCATTATCATCCGATGGATTTTGTGATTGGCGCAACACCTATTTAGTTCAAAGACATGAAAACTCTGTAGACCATAGAACAGCTTCGGTAACATATCTTACAAGAAAACGTGGCTCAACAATTGACTGCCAGCTAGCAGAACAGATAAATAATAAACGGCTGTACTGGAAAAATGTTCTTGAACGAGTTGTGGCAGCCATAATTACTATGGCAGATCGTGGTTTACCTTTCAGAGGAGATAAGGAAATATTTGGTTCTCCTCACAATGGCAATTTCCTTGGATTACTCGAACTTATAGCAAAATGTGATCCTTTTC
Organism: Cepaea nemoralis; assembly: GCA_014155875.1. Taxonomy (NCBI): domain Eukaryota; kingdom Metazoa; phylum Mollusca; class Gastropoda; order Stylommatophora; family Helicidae; genus Cepaea; species Cepaea nemoralis. The sequence continues at coordinate 20,065 of JACEFZ010019856.1, forward strand.
TAGCAAGCCATATACAAAAATTTAGGAATAAAGGATCAGGTGTCACATCTTATCTTTCTAAAACAATATGTGATGAATTTATCCAATTATGGCACATAAAGTAAGAGACTAAACTTTGGGGATTTAAGAACTGCAGGG
>JACEFZ010019857.1:0-15087 GCA_014155875.1 Cepaea nemoralis
AAAAAAATTTAAATATCTTTTTAAATTTTAAAAAATTAAAATTTTAAAAAATTTTAAAATTAATTTAATTATATTTTTTTTAATCATTTTCTTTATTTTTTTAAATTAGTTTTCGCTGTCAGTTTGTCTCACTCTCTCTCTCTCCTTTTTTTTTTTTTTTTTTTTTTTTATATATATTATATATATTTTAATATATATTTTATAAAAATTTTTTTTTATGTATTTTTTATCTATTATGTCCTTTATGCGCTCGCGAACGGCCCATCCGATTGAGATGAAATTTTCTACACGCCTTCCTTTCATTCCAGAGCTGCCAACTGTCATAGTTTTTTTTTTTCTTCCTCCTCCTCCCTCCTCCCCCTCCCAAACTACGTACGTAAATATATGATGATGATGATGAAAGAATCCCCGAACCAAAACGCTAGGGAAAGGGAAGAAAATGACGTGACTACACAGAATCGTCACACGGCAATCATCATCATCATCATCAAGTGCCGTGCCGGCTGGCGTAGGCGTTCATGGCTCTCCGTAGATCTCAGTCTTTGGTTTTTCTGGATCAACTCTGCTGCTGATATTCCTCCATGCCACGGCAATATCAATAACAATTCATCTTTTTATGTGTAAGGAAGTTATCTACAGTCGTGTAGAAGGGAAGAACTAGACGAGTATGAATTCGGAATGGCGAACTCTCTCCTCCTCTCTTCTCCTCCCTCCTCCTCCCTCTACCTCCTCCCTCCACCCTCCTCCTCTTCCTCCCCCCTCTCCCTCCACCCTCCTCCTTCTCCCTCTTCCTCTCCCCTCCTCCTCCATCCTCCTCCCTCCTACTCCCTCCGCCTCCCTCATCTTCCCTCCTCCTCCCTCTCCCTCCTCCTCCTCCTGCCTCCCTCCTCCTCCTCCTGCCTCCTTCTCCCTCATCATCCTCCCTCCTCCTTCTCCCTTCTTCTCCCTCTTCCCTCTTCCTCCTCCTCCTACCTCCTCCTCCCTCTAATTCCTCCTCCTCCCTCCTCCTCCCTTCTCCTCCTCTTCCTCCTCCCTTTCCTTCCTCCTCCTCCTCCCTCCACCTCCTCCTCCCCCTACCTCTTTCCTCCTCCTCCTCCTCCTCTTCCACCTCCCTTTCCTTCCTCCCCTCCTCATTCTCCCTCCTTCCTCTCCCTCCTTCCTCCTCCTCCTTCCTTCTTCTCCCTCTGCCTCCTCCCTCCTCCTTCTCCCTTCTTTTCCTCCCCTCCTCCTCCTCCTACCCTCTTCCTCTTCCCCTCCTCCCTCTGACTCCTCCATCCTCCTCCTCCCTCTTCCTCCTCCTCCCTCTTCCTCCTCCTTCCTCTTCCTCCCTCTCCCTCCTCCATCCTCCTCCTCCTTCTTCCTCCTCCTTCCTTCTCCTCCCTCCTCCTCCCTCTTCCTCCCTCCTCCTCCTCCCTCCTCCCTTTTCCTCCCTCCTCCTCCCTCTACCTCCTCCCTCCTCCTCTCCACTCTTCCTCCTACCCTCTTCCTTTTCCCCTCCCCCTCCTCCCTATCCCTCCTCCTCCCTTCACATTCCTCCTCCTCCCTCTTCCTCCTCCTCCCTCCTCCTCCTCATCCCTCCTTCTCCCTCCTCCTCCCTTCTTCCTCCCTCCTCCTCCTTCCTCCTCCTCCCTCTCCTCCTCCTCACTCCTCCCGCCTCCTCCTCCGTCTACCTCCTCCTCCCTTCACATTCCTCCTCCTCCCTCTTCCTCCTCCTCCCTCCTCCTCATTCCTCCTCCTCCCTTCTCCTCCTCCTCCCTCTACCTCCTCCTCCCTCTACCTCCTCCTCCCTTCACATTCCTCCTCCTCCCTCTTCCTCCTCCTCCCTCCTCCTTCTCATCCCTCCTTCTCCCTCCTCCTCCTTCTTCCCTCCTCCTCCTCCTCCCTCCTCCTTCTCCTCCTCCCTCTCCTCCTCCTCACTCCTCCTCCTCCCTCTAACTCCTCCCTCCTCCTCCCTTCACATTCCTCCTCCTCCCTCTTCCTCCTCCTCATCCCTCCTCCTCCCTCCTCCTCCTCTCTCCTCCTCCCTCCTCCCTCCTCCTCATCACTCCTCCTCCCTCCTCCTCCTTCTTCCTCCCTCCTCCCCCTTCCTCCTCCTCCCTCTCCCCTCCTCCCTCCTCCTCCTCCCTCCTCCTCCCTCTACCTCTTCCTCCTCCTCCCTCCTCCTCCCTCTACCTCCTCCCTCCTCCTCCCTTCACATTCCTCCTCCTCCCTCTTCCTCCTCCTCCTCTCTCCGCCTCACTCCTCCTCCTCCCTCCTCCTCCTCCCTCTACCTCCTCCCTCCTCCCCCCTTCACATTCCTCCTCCTCCCTCCTCCTCTTCCCTCCTCCTCCTCCCCCTCCTTCTCCCTCCTCCTTCTCCCTCTTCCTCCTCCCTCTTCCTTCTCCCTCCGCCTTCTCCCTCCTCCTACTCTCTCCTCCTCCTCCCTCTCCTCCTCCTGCTCCCTTCTCCTCCTGCGTTCTCCTCCTCCCTCCTTCTCCCTCCTCCTCCCTCTTCCTCCTCCCTCCTCCTCGCCTCCTCCTCCACCCTACTCCTCCCTCCTCCTCCTAATCCCTCCTCCTCCCTCCTATTCCTCCCTACTCCTCCTGTCTCCTCCCTCCTCTTCCTTCCTCCACCTCCCTCTTCCTCCTCCCTCTTCCATTTACCCAAGACAGACAGACAGTCAGACAGATAGTCGGGAACGGGATCTTATATGACTACTTATATAATTTAAATGAGATGCTCTCCACCATGGGCTGGGCCGGGTCAGACAGACAGACAGACAGACAGATAGATAGATAGATAGATAGATAGACAGACAGACAGACAGACAGACAGACAGACAGACAGACAGACAGACAGTCGGGAACGGGAACTTATATGACTACTTATATGAATTAAATGAGATGCTCCTCACCAGGAGTTGGGCGATGCCGGGCCGGGTCAGACAGACAGACAGATAGATAGTCGGAACGGGAACTTATATGACTACTTATATGAATTAAATGAGATGCTCCCCATCAGGGTCTGGGCGAAGACGGGCCGGGTCAGACAGACAGACAGACAGACAGACAGACAGATAGACAGACAGACAGACAGATAGTCGGTAACGGGAACGAGAACTTATATGACTACTTATATGAATTAAATGAGATGCTCCCCACCAGGGTCTGGGCGAAGCCGGGCCGGGTCAGCTAGTGTGTGTATATATATATATATATATATATATATATATATATATATATATATATATATATATATATATATATATATATATATATATATATATATATATATATGTCTGCCTGTCTGTCTGTCTGTCTGTCTGTCTGTCTGTCTGTCTGTCTGTCTGTGTATCCACCTACATATCTACTTATTTATCTGTGTACATACCTGCCTCCATAGAAAATCTGCATCGCTGTATGTTTATTCGCGTGTCTTGTTGCGTGTCTGAGATGTCACATAGGTTATAATTTTCTAGTGAACTGAATCAGCAGATATGAACGAACGAACGAACGAACGAACGAAAATCTTTATTTTGAAAGGGTTAAGAATTGGGCACGCAGTCCCGTCTGACATTCTGCCCTTCTTCTCTATTTCCTCTCATACATTCTTTCATTCAAAATCTCTTATGAAGCAATTCTTTGACAACAAAAGAACAGTAAGCATTAAAACGCATGAAAAATAATCAATAATACATGACTCGTTGAGGCAATGTTTAACATGGGCATCATAAATACCCAAGGTGGGTGTAACGTGCCATACATATGGGATTGTTTTTTGTTTTGTTTTTTTGGCTAGTTGTCGTTCGAGATAATTTATCATTATTATTGTCTTTGTTGCTGTTTTTGTTTAAAGAGGTAGTCTGTCCTGATGTAGTGTTCAAACAATTTGCGACTGTATGTATAATGAATGGTGATGTCTTTGATTTCTTGTGGAAGATTGTTCCACAACTGAATGGCAGAGTATGCTAAGCTTATTTAGTTAGTTAGTTAGTTAGTTAGTTAGTTAGTTAGTTAGTTAGTTAGTTAGTTAGTTAGTTAGTTAGTTAGTTAGTTAGTTCGTTCGTTCGTTGGTTGGTTGGTTGGTTGGTTGGTTGGGTGGTTGGTTGGTTGGTTGGTTGGTTGGTTGGTTAGTTGGTTTATTAGTTAGTTAGTTAGTTAGTTAGTTAGTTAGTTAGTTAGTTAGTTAGTTAGTTAGTTAGTTAGTTAGTTAGTTAGTCGACAGATCATCCTCATTGCACATCGAACCACTCACAAATGGTAAGATTGTTTTATATAAGTCTATCCTAGGTTTAGGGTCATGAAGTATATTTAGTCGTTCATCAAAATGAAATGAAAATTAACACGCATTTAGAAATAAAATCTTGCGTGATATGACCAACTATGCATTATTTAAAAGCGTTTGCGTCAAAATTGAGTTAAAGTGGCTAAATGCAAGTTGTAGGTGCTAACACGATAACGGATTGCTAACCATTTCCAAATAAGGCTAAATCTAGCTTGAAACCGGCTATGCAGGCGACTCTAGGATACGCTGGTAAAGCGGGGTTAGGTTTAGGTGTGGTGTGGCTAGGATTTATTGTCTGACTTTTGTAGGATGTTGCGATTTTCTATGCAATTTTACGTTCAGTTGTTCGCAACTGTTTTCTGAACGAGAAGTCAACATTTAAGAGCAACTGGCCGGTGTGTGAAATGAACCAAATACCCCACCGTTAGCGCACAGGAAGTCTTAAACCTCTCGTCCAAGTTGAGTTAGAGTTGAGGTGAGCTGAGCTGAGTTGAGCTAAGAACCGACATCACTGCGCTCCGTCCCCTCGTTCAAGAGGCAGCGAAGAGTCACACCACTAATCGTTCCCACCGCTATCTGACTGAAAGTTCTCCTGGTCTTCCCTCTCAGTTTGAGATTCTACCAGAATCCCCGTCCATCCCGCGCAATCTCATCCTTTCCACGTACGGGTTCTTAATTTGTTCCTCCACCTTCTCCACATGGTTCCACAGGCGACAACCACCTCTCCCTTGTCCATAGGTAATCTACCAACCAAGAGGTGCAATTCCTGCCAGTCTATCAGCCTGATCAGTTCCCCCCCCCCTCACTCCCGCATGGCCAATGGGGAAAAATCCATATAATTCTCACAATCTGTGAAATCTGAATCGAAGTGAGCCATTCTACACAAAACATTCCTTTCTCCACCTTATTAAGCATACTCCTTGAGTCCGTGATGAAGATAATGCGTGTTGCAGTGGTCTCCTCTAACCAACGGAATGCGCTGTGACTGCTTCCACCTCCATTCTCATGCTGGAGGTCGTAGCCTCATATGCCATACTCTTCTTTTTCAAGAATCATTCAATAGCCTTCGCAATGAAATCCCAACCACTCCGTTTGTTTCTCATCACTAACCCATCAGTATAGATCACCATGTCACCCCTCGTCCACGCTGACAACAAATGGTGCTATGAATAACTGGAAAGATCAAGAATTGTTGAGGGTGAACTTTTCAAAACAACGATCACAAATAACTTTGGTCGTTGCGGCGGCAAACCTTCATTGGTAGCCGAATACAGAAACAACACCATATACCACCATTGTTACTTCAGTGTCTCGACTGTCCCTGGCAGTTACTGTAGTGTTTGTTCTCCGATGAAGGCTTGTCACCGCAACGTAATTAGTTTTTAACGTCCCTATTGTTCTAAAACTGACCTTCTCAGTGCCTTGCTTTTCCTGGGAGAAACATACAGTACGGTAATAACTTTCAATGGTTAATTAAATATGACACAATGAAACTGGGTATTTTTTTTTAAACGCCTAAAGTAAACACACCGCATCTAAGAGCGTTGGTGATTATCGTGACCACGAGTACTGGATGACTACGTCATAAAATGTTAAACAATTCTCTGGCTTAGAGCTAAATTAAGCTTCCATCTCATGAGTTGTCTACGACTGCTTTCTAGCAGCTCCAGGCTGAAATGTTTGATTTTCGTTGCGAATGTTACCTGAATAGAAAGGAAAGAATGGAACAAACAGCCTAATGCAAAGTGAGGTTTAGCTTTTGTTTCACGGGGAAACCTAACCATTGATTCATGCACAATGTGTGAGTTAGCAAAAGCTAGAAGCACGTACGTTGGGATAGAACTAGCCGATATGACAATGTCGCTTGGATTTTTTTTAGAACAAGAAAAGTCTATCAAACACAATTTACTGGTGACATTTTCTGATAATGCGCTGCGGTTGTTACTATGTGCTATATGCGTTTTTGTTTATATCTGAAGCATACATTGCTCCCGATTTTTCTTGTAGTGTAATTGTAATTACATATAATTATATTTTAAGTAGTTGTGTTCTTGAATTGCCATAAGAAAAATAACGGCTGCAGAAGGATATGACAATATGAGATTAGAACGATTACGTATGTGTCATGGTGCTAATGATGATAGTGGTGATAATGTTACTAATGATAATAGTGGTGAAAGTAGTTATGGTGGTGATGATGCTAATAGTGATAATGGTGGTGGTGATGGTGCTAATAGTGATAGTGGTGGTAGTAGTGGTGATGGTGATGGTGTTAGTAGTGATAGTAGTTATTGTAGTGTTGATGAGGGTGTTAATGTTCATAGTAGTGTTTTTAGAGGTGGTGATGGTATAATGTTGATAGTAGTCATTGTAGTGGTGGTGATGATGCTCATGATGGTAGTCGTGATTATAGTGTTGATGATGATAACGGCTACAGCAGGATATGACAATATGAGATGGGAACAGTTATGTATATGTGACTCCTGCGAATATTTAAGAGTAAACAAACACAGACACAATGCGCATGTTTTACAGCTAACTCACACCCGGTTAACAGAAATCATAATGGGGAAAATAACAATAATAATATAAATGAGAAATATAACTGGGCATCTCGATATATGAATCCCATAAACAGGACACTCTCCCGCTGTTTATACTCCACCTCGACATCACATAGGTACAATAGGAGCAAGATGAGATTGATGATGAGTTGATGTTAAATTCAGGCAAATAAAGCGATACTTTTCACGCGTTAAGGAGTGTTGGGTATTTGGGAACTAGCCCTATATTTTTAGACCACCCGGCACTGGATTAATGTTGCGGTCAATATCACGCCAATTGCCGTTATTTTCCTATACAAGTTCCTGTTACCTATTTTAGGTCGGCCAGTTTTAAAGAATATCAGATCTGAAGGGGTTCAAACGTATGTCCGCTCGGCCTGCAGGCAAGTGTGATAGCCTACTGCGCTACTGCAGTTCCTAGGGTCGACCTGGGGGATCGGTTGAGTGATACAAAACTCCAACCTCGAATGGAATTTCGAACACAAAACATCCGGACCGGTGGGCATGCGTACAACACTCTGGCTCTGTGGCGACAATGTACAATAAAGAAACTATAAATACTGTTGTATGTGTGTGAAACATGGACAATTAGCAGACAAGCTGAGAAACATCTAATGGCGGTGGAAATTTGGTTTTTGGATAAAGATGCAAAGATACCATGGACGGACAGAAAATCAAATGAGACAGTCCTTCAGGAGATAAATAAAAAATAGAGACTGATTGGAGAAATTAGACGTATACAGTCACAATTTTTAGGGCATGTTATGAGGAAGTGGACTTGAAACTTTATTGACAACTGGCAAGTTTGATGGGAAGAGATCAAAACGAAGACAAAGGGATAAATATCTTGATGGTTTGGCAACATGGCATGTTTGGAACAAGAATGCAGACCGGATTCTAGACTCTGGTGACCGTGAGAGATGGCGAACTATGACGGGCCACGCCTTTCAGCTTGGCACATGATGATGATGATAAATGAGAAAAGAGCAAATACTGTAGTTTTTCCGTGGTAAGACAAGGCAGACAATTTCTCTTTCAGGAGCTAAGATTAACAAGCGCCCCAAACCGTTGTGAATAGACTACGCAATGGACTCTGCTTCTTTCCTTGAACTCTGTTGAAGTCAACCGATACATATAGAACTATTTCCCATGCTACGTATGGTTAAACATTGTTGATGGTGGGATTATCAAAACTACATGTGTTTAATAGATTACTTGTCAAACCTACAAGGCATCGTTCTACTGATGAAATATCAACAGAAGAGTTGTAATAGAGACCGAGCTTACATTCCAAATGAAGACATTAGACGCCAACGCACACCAAGACAAATGTATGTGAAAAATAATAATACAAATAACATTAAGAGTCTACCGTGGGAATAACTTACTCCACGGTAGAACAAAATCAGTGAATACGTATTCACTATTTCAGCCAAAGTATTATTCGTTTATTCACTTCATATGATATGTAACTCTGCAAGTTTCAACTGACAAGATTCAGCGAAATATGCCAGGCAGGAAATCGTGCAACATATTGTTTATGTCTTCTGGGTCTAATTTCAGTAGGGAAACACATTGTTTGGAACATCAATTTCGTCACAACAGCAGATGCCAGGGAGAATCAGAGAGTGATGGTCGCCTCTCACAGCTGCTACACGCGCCTGATGAAGAGCGTTGGTTGGTTGGTTGCTGGTTGGTTGGTTGCTGGTTGGTTGGTTGCTGGTTGGTTGGTTGTTGGTTGATTGATTGGTTGATTGTTGGTTGGTTGTTGGTTGCTGGTTGGTTGGTTGCTGGTTGATTGTTGGTTGGATGGTTGGTTGCTGGTTGGTTGATTGCTGGTTGGTTGTTGGTTGGTTGGCTGGTTGCTGGTTGGTTGGTTGGTTGATTGGTTGATTGCTGGTTGGTTGCTTGCTGGTTGGTTGGTTGCTAGTTGGTTGATTGGTTGGTTGATTGGTTGATTGCTGGTTGGTTGTTTGTTGGTTGGTTGGTTGTTTGCTGGTTGGTTGGTAAGGCAGGTAGATAGGTTGGTTGGTTGGTTGATTGGCGGTTGGTTGGTTGGAGGGTTGCTGGTTGGTGGTTGGTTGCTGTTCGTTGGTTGCTGGTTGGATTGTGGGATGCTGGTTGGTTGGTTGGTTGTTGGTGGGTTGGTTGGTTGTTGGTTGGTTGCTGGTTGGTTCGTTGGTTGTTGGTTGGTTGGTTGGTTTATTGGTTGGTTGATTGCTGGTTGGTTGGTTGCTGGTTGGTTGGTTGCTGGTTGGTTGGTTGGTTGGTTGGTTGGTTGACTGGTTGATTGCTGGTTGGTTGTTGGTTGGTTGGTTGTTTGCTGGTTGGTTGGTTGCTGGTTGGTTGGTAAGGCAGGTAGATAGGTTGGTTGGTTGGTTGGTTAATTGGTTGGTTGGTTGATGTTAGTCAGGTCTTAGTCAGATATGACTGAGCTACCGTATGACAGTAGACGGTACTACCTGCTTTCTGTCAGCGCCGAGTGTTGGGCGGCGCATACCAAACCCGACACCCCACATTGTGCCAACGGCTTCGGGCGGAAGAGCGCAATTGGGAGGGTACTAGCCTTATCCTGGTGCGAGGAAATGCAACCCAAAGACAAAATAAGTCATGGCAGGGCAGACCAGGCCCTAAGCCTTGGTTGGCAGCTGGTCTAGGATCGAAGCTCCGACAGGCGGACAGTTAGAGCATTGCTTTGCTGATCCGGCAGCTTCTGCAGCTTGTCTTGTTCCAGATTATAGGTGTCAACTTTCCTCTGGAGTGAACTAGGCAGGCCGAGAGAGGGATCATGCTGCATGGGCAACACATGGTTTCTTTATTTTAGCCCAGGCTTTGTGCTATGGAGAGGCAATAACTCCATCCCTGGTCTTAACCGGTCTCGGAATCAAAGCGAGAGGCAACTGTTACGGGTTATAAGTCCTTGTCAGTTGGCGTAGACATGGGGCGCCACGCGTTGCCTCTGACGGTGGGAGACACCTACAGGTGTCACTGATCAGCTACCGCCCGCCTCAAGCTGGGCAGCCCCCAGCCAATTGGGTGCTGATCCGCCACAGCCTGCCTGCTTCAATGGGTGCTTGGGGCTAGGACAAAATCTGAATCGCAGGCTGTAAAACCAATGCACCAGGTACTAATAAAAAGAATAGAAACCTCAAGCTACGGCTTGCAACCTGGAACGTGAGAACCATGTGTCCAGGATTTTCCACTGACTTGACAAATATTGACGATGTGAGAAAAACGGCTGTGATTGATGCTGAACTCGATCGTCTTAACATTGATATTGCTGGCCTGCAGGAGACTCGCCTCGCTGAGGAAGGGTCACTCAGGGAAAACAATTACACCTTTTTTTGGAAGGGAAGAGGGCAGGCAGAAAAAAGGCAACATGGTGTGGGCTTTGCAGTGAAGAATTCGCTACTGGGAATGATTGATATCCCAGCTGGAGGTAATGAAAGATTATTATCACTGCGCTTGGCAACCTCCTGTGGATTTGCCACCATTCTCACTGCATATGCACCGACACTCGCTTCCTCTGATGATGTGAAGGATATGTTCTATGAGCAGCTAGACTCTGCGATCAAGGCAGTTCCAAAATCCGACTACATTTATATGCTCGGTGATTTCAATGCTCGTGTGGGCAAGGACTCGAGTTCATGGCCAGTGTGCCTTGGAAAATACAACATCGGTCGCATGAATGATAATGGTCAAAGGCTGCTGGAGCATTGCACTAGAAATGACCTATGTATTACAAACTCCTTTTTAAAACAAAAGAGATGCATAAGGTCACATGGAAACATCCAAGATCCGGCCATTGGCATCAGCTGGACTTCATTATCACACGGAGACAACATCTGAACCATACATCATTAACTCGAAGTTACCACAGTGCTGACTGTGATACAGATCATTCTTTGGTTGTTGCAAGGGTTAGACTGAGACCAAAGAGAATCTACACAGCTAAACACAAGTCTAGCCCCAGGATTAATATTACTAACACTCACGATCCTGGAAAGTGCTTTGAATTTCAACAGCAACTTGAAGACGCTTTCAATGATACATCAGAAAATTGTATAGTAAATGATAAATGGAGTAAACTTAAGGAAACTATTTATAAAACAGCGGTAGGGGTTTACGGCACTGTGGATCATAAGAGGCAGGACTGGTTAACAGCCAGATACTGCAGCCCTTGATTGATAAAAAGAAGATAGCTCTCTTAAGAAACAAGGAAAGACCAACGCGTAACACTCTGAGTGAGCTGAAGCAAGCAAGGAAGGATGTACAAAAGGCTGCCAGGCAGTGTGCGAATGACTATTGGATCAAGTTATGTGAGTCCATTCAAATCGCAAGTGATAAGGGAAACATCAGAAGCATGTATGAAGGGATAAAGAAAGCCTGTGGTCCAATGATCAAAAGAAGTGCACCGCTGAAAACCTTGACTGGAGAAATCATCACTGATAAGAAACAGCAGATGGATAGATGGGTCGAGCACTATTTAGAGCTTTACTCAAGTGAGACCAAGCTAGCGGATGATGCCCTCAACGCCATAGAGGCCCTGCCAACTCTTGACCACCTGGACACACTTCCCACTATAACAGAAGTTAAGTGTGCTATAAATGAGCTTGCATCTGGCAAGGCTCCAGGTAAGGATGGGATTCCAATAGAGGTGATCAGGAGTGGGCAAGACACCCTCGCTCTACAGATCCACCAGCTAATAGAGCTATGCTGGCGAGAAGGACAAGTCCCACAGGATTTCAAAGATTCAAACATCATAACGCTGTACAAGAACAAGGGAGATCGGAGCGACTGTAACAACTATAGGGGTATCTCACTTCTGTGTATTGTTGGGAAAGTATTTGCCAGAATTGTCCTGCACAGACTTCAAGTCCTGGGAGATCAAGTCTACCCCGAATCACAGTGTGGCTTCCGTCAGAACCGGTCTACCATTGATATGATATTCTCATTGCGACAGATGCAAGAAAAATGCCGGGAACAAAATCAGCCACTGTTTATTGCCTTCATCGACCTCACAAAGGCATTCGATTTGGTCAGTCGTGAGGGTCTGTTCAAAGCACTAAAGAAGATTGGCTGCCCACCAACTCTTCTGTCCATTGTGGAATCGTTCCACACAGGCATGAAGGGTATAATCAAGTTTGATGGCTCAACTTCAGAAGAGTTTGAAATCAAGAGTGGAGTTAAGCAAGGCTGTGTGCTAGCACCCACCCTCTTTGGGATATACTTTTCACTTCTACTGAAATATGCCTTTCGTGATCAGGATGATGGTATATACATTCACTCACGCTCAGATGGTGGCCTCTATAATGCTCAGAGATTGAAGGCCAAGACCAAAATTAGCAGGGTACTAATCAGAGAGTTGCTTTTTGCGGATGATGCTGCGATTACGACCCACTCTGAGGAAGAATTACAACATCTACTATCTGCATTCTCCAATGCTTGTTCTGAATTTGGTTTAACAATTAACAAAAAGAAGACACAGATTATGTCACAAGGTGCACATGGTGTACCATCAATCTTTATTGACGACGCCGAACTGGAGATAGTAGACCATTTTACATATCTAGGATCAGAGGTAAATAGCAAATTATCCCTCGATCAGGAAATCAACATCAGGATTGGCAAGGCAGCAACAACAATGAACATGTTAGCAAAAAGAGTCTGGGAGAACAGGAAGCTTACTGCCAAAACAAAAGTCCTCGTCTACCAAGCCTGTGTCCTTAGTACTCTTCTTTATGGCAGTGAAACCTGGACAACTTACTCACGCCAAGAGAAACGTTTAAACAGCTTTCATATGCGGTGTCTGCGAAGAATACTTGGTATTAAGTGGCAAGACAAAATCACAAATACTGAAGTATTGGAAAGATCAGGTTGTGTGACGGTGTATTCCATGCTCAGTCTTCGTAGACTTAGATGGATAGGACACGTTAGGAGGATGGATGATGGTAGAATACCAAAGGACATCTTTTTTGGTGAATTACAGACGGGTAGGAGATCTCAGGGTCGGCCTCTACTACGATACAAAGATGTGTGTAAGCGGGACATGATTGATACAGGCATTGATAATGCACATTGGGAGCACGTCGCCGCTGAACGTGTTGCATGGAGGGCAACTATCAGAAACGGAATAAAGACAAAGGAGAAAATGATTGCAGATAAAGCACACACAGAGCGTGAGAGACGTAAGATGGTGCAAAATGGTGGAAATGACCATGTTTTCACATGCACCTACTGTGGGCAAACATTTGCAGCAAGAATTGGACTTATCAGCCACACTCGCCACCGCCATGGATCGTAGTTATTAAGCCTTTTTAACCCCGGGAAGGTTAACCCGGTCAACAAATGCCCGCAGAAGTCGGATGTGTCGGCCTAACGGCGCAAGAACGCAGCTCTGCTGTAAACAGGCACAACGCAATCACGTCCGAAAAAAAACTCCGGATGAACGAAGAAGAAGAAGAAGAAGAAGCCTTTTTAAAGCACAATGTACCAAACTATCGTCTGTCAAGACGGAAAGGTGAAATGAATGGTTGGTTGACTGGCGGTTGGTTGGCTGGTTGGTTGCTGGTTGGTTGGTTGGTTGCTGGTTCGTTGGTTGCTGGTTGGTTGGTGGGTTGCTGGTTTGTTGGTTTGTTGGTTTGTTGGTTGGTTGGTTGGTTATTGGTTGGTTGTTTGCTGGTTGGTTGGTTGGTTGCTGGTTCGTTGGTTGCTGGTTGGTTGGTTGGTTGGTAAGGATGGTTGGTAAGGTTGGTTGGTAAGGTTGGTTGGTAAGGTTGGTTGGTAAGGTTGGATGGTAAGGTTGGTTGGTAAGGTTGGTTGGTAAGGTTGGTTGGTAAGGTTGGATGGTAAGGTTCGTTAGTTGGTATTGGTTGGTTGGTCGGTTGGTTGGTTGGTTGGTTGGTTGTTTTGTTGGTTGGCTGGTTGGTTGATAAGGATAGTTGGTAAGGTTGGACGGTAAGGTTGGTTGGTTGGTATTGGTTGGTTGGTCGGTTGGTTGGTTGGTTGATTGTTTTGTTGGTTGGTTGGTTGGTTGGTTGGTAAGGATGGTTGGTAAGATTGGTTGGTAAGGTTGGATGGTAAGGTTGGATGGTTGGTCGGTCGGTTGGTCGGTCGGTTGGTTGGTTGGCTAGCTGGCTGGTTGTTTTGTTGGTTGGTTGGTTTTTGGTAACGTTGGTTGGTAAGATTGATTGGTTAGTTATTGGTTTTTTTTGGTTGGTCGGTTGATTGTTTGGTTGGTTGGTTAGTTGGTTGGTTGGTTGGTTGGTTGGTTGGTTGGTTGGTTGGTTGTGCATCTATTGAAACACTTAGTTTTAACTCTTAAGGTCATTCGTTTGGCGGTCATGTCCTTTCGCCCCGAAAATGGCTTGTATTGATTGTGAGTTAGAGAGTCGCGGTTCCAACTTCACGGCAACGGGTTGTCCCCATTATGCTCCGTTCCTGTAACAGTGAATATCACACGAAATGCTCCTTACTGCCCTAAGTGAAAAGTGGAATAGACAGGAGTCTCGGCAATCCAAAAGCCCGCACAAGTACACTGTGCATAATGCTGCCGTCAGAATGCCAACACAAAAGTCCTCCACGGAAAATACAGCTCACTAGAAAGTGAGTTTAGTGTGGAGACTTTCCGCCCAACCAGTGCCAAAGTACGATCGTCATAGGGCTGTGTTCCGGAGTATCCCTTTCCCCAATTGAAGCTCAGAAATCAGCGAGTTTGGCAAACCTGGTAATGAGGCTTCAATTCTGCGGAGTGGCATAGTAGTATGTAACAATGCGTAGGTTTGGTACAACAATGCTAACTGGCTGGGATTATGCCTAGGTTGGTAACGTTTTAGGTATTTCATGATCTGTTGGTAATGTTTTAGGTATTTTATTATCTGTTGGTAATGTTTCAGCGCCGGTCTCCCTGGCTAAGGGTTTAACGAATTTCTCCATAATCCCTTATATCCACGTGAGGAACACAGCTGCGCGAGATTCGTCAGCGGATCGCGTCGCGTTGGTTATTTACGGGGTTTGTGAGCCTGTGAAAACAATGGCAAACTACTGAGCGTAATCTTGCCAAGAACATCAACAACAGCTGAAAAATGATGGTGTTGATTGCGACGTCCTGCAAGAGATATGCAACTACAAATAATGTCTTGGCTATTTCATTATCTGTTGCTAATGGTTTATGTATTTCACTATCTGTAGGTAATGGTTTAGCTATTTTATTATTTGTTGGTAATGTTTTAGCTATTTCATTATCTGTTGGTATTTATGA
>JACEFZ010019858.1:0-15068 GCA_014155875.1 Cepaea nemoralis
AAGGGGTTTAAACACCCCCAATTAAAAAGAATTAGCTGTTCTGAGAAAATTTGTACCCATTTTTAGTTAAAGGATACCCCGTTTTACTTGTATTTTAAAATTGTTGTATTCCTTCTTCTTGTTGACGACCAAAATCTGTGCTTTTTACAATTTAATTCAAACCCAAATTCACTGTGTGCAACAATCACATCTATTAAATGTTGCAGATCCTGCTCATTGTCTGCAGTAAATATTGTATCATCCGCATATCTAATGTTATTGATGTTATGTTCCTCAATGATGATTCCTTTTCATTATTGCCAACCCCCCTTTGCCATGTGCCCACCATGATGAGGTAGAGGGGCTTGAGTGTTCCAATGACCCAAGAGTATAATGATGGTAGCACAGGGTGTCCCCAATATATAAGTTATTTAGTAGTAAACAGATTATCCTCATTGCACGCGAACATAAGTGCTCGGATCCCTCCTCAGCAAATCCTGCAGTGTGTAGTGGCTAACGACACCAGTTTTGTGTTGGGTTATCGAACTTTTTTTAGTTTCCCGCGTAGTGTTTGAGTAGATGTACACTAGGGGTTTGGGGCCAAAAGGGCGGGGCCCACAGGACGCCAAAAAACAACCCCCTGGGGACCCAAACCCCGGGGCCCCCCCGGGGCGCCATCCTCCCGGAGCGCGGGCCAGGCGACCGAGCCGGCAATTTAGAGGGTATCATCCACAACATCCCAAGATGCCACCCCGAAGAACAACTGTAAGTGGCTACGGCTACGTTCCACAGAGCCCCGCAATCGTAGCTGTATGAGGGGCTACTGCAAAAATCCTGCAGTGTTTAAAACGGAAGGGTTCGTTTATTAAACCATGTCGGAAATGTGGGAAGGGGGTCAACAACCTCCTAGAACTATGTAAAGAATGTGGATATGACAAGGAGTATCACGGAATCTGGTACGAAGAGAATGTAAAGGACTATAATGCAGAGATTCGTCGAATTGCTAAGATCATAGTGGATTGAACTTTCAATTAGAGAGATGTGAAGTCATCAGTGTACGTACACACCCACCTGATAGAGACTGACGGATCTGTGTATTTAGCCATGCCTATGCTGAATCAATTGAAACAGCAAGCCTGCGAGTATGGCATGCCATACAGTGGGAGGAGGAAGGCCGTTCTTGAGGGGGAAATATCCAGAGCGCGTGAGATGGCTAGGGCCTCCCTGCTCGAGAAGAACCCCAATCTACATGGGGCATGACTTGAAGCAGGGATTACCACCGCTCTGAGATTTGTACACGGTACCACCGCGGACCAAGCCGCGATCGTCGCCGAGCGACGACACCGCGCCCGGCAGCGTGCTCAACGCCACACCGACCTCGAAGCAGAGTTCCTTGCCTGAGTTAATAGTGTGCGAGATAAAGCGGATGAGATGTTGGCCGCATTCATTCACAACGCACCTGAATTGAAACTCACCCGGGAGATTGAGGGGAGCCTGAGAAAATATGAAGCAAACGTCCCAGAAGGTAGTGGCTATGAAGAACCTGAAGCATTTATGTATGCGATGGTGCCCGCCATCAAAGCCCTGGTGGTAAAAGGGTTGGGGGATTATGGCAGCGTTAAAATGCAGCTGTATCTCCATCTAAAATACTATCACACCACCCCAGAAGGCGAACAGATTACGGCAATCGCAGCCATGGAAGCAGGGAACTATGAAGTACTGCCACGAGGGGGGATATTGATGAGGGGCTGAACCTCGCCAGAGCAAGATATTCGCTGACAGTGAATGCTTCATCGAACAGGGCTCGGATTGGCACTATGATGAGTGTGTGCAGCTCGACCTCTACATAGTAAAATACCAACCATTCCGAGGCTCTAGCTACTTCGCGACGCCCAGCTTCATTCCACCACGTAGTGTTGTGAATGTAAAGAATGAGGACAACTGCTGCTTTGAATGGGCCATACTCTCAGCGCTCTACCCAGTAGCACAAGGAGAGCATCCTGATAGGTCTCAACAATTATAGCGTCCACCTGGGAGAGCTAACTTCTTGAAGGAATCGAGTTCCCAGTGCAGCTGACCAGCATTGCTAAGTTTGAAACCAGAATCCCGCCATAGCCATCAGAGTCTTTGGGTGGAACAAAGGACCAACCATACTCTGAACCAACACACTCCAGCGCAACCAAATCAACCTCTTGCTCCTATGTAAGGATGAGAATAGGCACTATGTCTGGGTCAAGGATGTGGGGCGGCTTCTATATGGAAACAGTAAATACGAGGGTAAGAAGTATCCATGTCTCAATTGTCTCCATGTACACTCCTCTCAGGAAACCCTGGACCAGCATGAGCCACTCTGTCAAGGCATCAACACAGCCTGTCAGGTGAATGTCATGCCTAAAGAGGGAAAGATTAATTTCAAGTCCCTCCAGAAACAGATGAGGGCGCCATACATCATATACGCTGACTTTGAGACCTTGAACGTTCCAGTACATGGTGCGGCAATGGATCCAAGCCAGAGCAACACGCGACAACTTGCCCAGCAGCCCCCCTGCGGCTTCGGCTACATCATTGTACGCTGCGACGGCCTCACCACAAACCCTGTCGTATATCGGGGGGAGGATGCTGCCGATGAATTCCTCAAATGCTTGGGATGAGAGCAGGCCACCATCCACCACAAGTTACAGCGGCCGGCTCTGATGGTGCTGGGGCAAAAAGACCATGAAGACTTTGCCTCCACCACCACCTGCCACATCTGTAAAGAGCCGCTGGAGGAGGACAAGGTGAGAGACCACTGCCATATTACAGGCAAATACCGGGGTGCCACCCACAATGTCTGTAATCTGGCATGGCGCATAAACAGAGACAAGCTGAGGATACCTGTAGTCTTCCACAACCTCAGAGGATACGACTCCCACATCATCATGCAAGCGGCCGGCCGTCTGGACTGGGGAAAAAGAACAGTCTACAAGAAGAAGAAAAACGGCCTATGGCAAACCAAACAAGTAGACAACACAACAATCACCTGCATACCAAACACCCTAGAGAAGTACGCCTCCTTCACCATCGGACAGCTGCAATTCATTGACAGCCTACAGTTCATGAATAGCTCTCTAGACACCCTGGTAGGGAATCCTCAGCGAGCTGACACACTGTGGCCAAATCAATGGCCTCTGACACGTAGAGGCAACGACATAATCTCAAGATGTGAGACGTGCAACACTGAGAAGCACACCCCCTGGGCTGTCTTAATGAGCAAGTTCAGGGCCACGCTAAGCCAGAGCCAGTCACATCTCCTTCTCCATAAGGGTGTATACCCCTACGAATATATGGACAGCTTCGAGCGCTTCGCAGAGGACCGCTTACCACCCAAAGAGGCCTTCTACAGCAAGCTCACCCGAGAAGGAATCAGTGACTCTGACTATGCCCACGCCCAGAAAGTGTGGCAGGAGCTCGATTGCAAAACACTCGGAGGCTACCATGACCTATACCTGAAAACAGACGTCAGTCTGTTGGCTGATATATTCGAGGCATTCCGAGACACCTGCATGGAGGTATATCAGCTCGACCCAGCCCACTACATCAGTGCACCCGGCCTGGCATGGGAAGCACTCCTAAAAAAGATGAAGGTGCAACTCGAGCTCCTAACCGACTTGGATATGCACCTCCTCTTTGAGAAGTTAAATTTTCAGTTTAATTTTAAGTTTAATTTTCAGCCCAATTTTCCATTGTAAGTTTGGAGTACTTACCTCCTATGTACTGCCCGGCACGTCCCCCAGCCGCAAGTGCTGCCAGCCTTTCACGATGCAACGCATGTCCGGACTGTGGCGTTGTGGCAGGTGGTGATGCATGTCTGGACTGTGGTGTTGTTGTAGGTTCCGGAGCAGACTCTACCAGCTTTGCCTCTTCACGTAACAGCTGGTCGAGTATGATGTCACAATCCATCACAGCGTTTGCAAATACCCAACGTCTAACTCTAATATAGGAATGCACAGCCCATCCAAGCACACAACATGTGCATATCAGTTGTAATACAACTAAGGCTGTTACGGAGTAACAAAGCACTGCTTCATACATGCTTAGCTGATGCTTAACATATGCTTAGCTGATGCTTAACATATGCTTAGCTGATGCTTAACATATGCTTAGTATCTAACAAACCTCACCAGCTTTGAGCACTTTATAAGAAAATGGGAACTTGGTCCTCAGTACCAGCTTTGAGAACTCATTAGCTTCAAGTTGCTTTCGCACCCCATCACGTTCCTCCCTAGAGTGGATGATGTAGTTCTCATCCAGGCAGTCTTCAAAGCTATCCTTATCCTTGGAATGGAAGCGCGCCACCCACTGTGTCTGCGCCCTGAGGCCTTTTGCAACGGCGTTGTACTTCTGGGTTTGAACCCACAGACTTTGCTGGGCATGTCGCCCGCTAAAAGCTAGATAAGTCAACATAGTCCGCTTCTGCGCAATAGCGTCCTCTGCGCTGCAGTCATCAATGATGTATAACGTCGGCGTCCCCTGAAACATTTTATAGAAGGCCTCTAGCCATTTGAGCAGCCGATCACCGGGGTCAAATATGAAGACCTCGGGATCTGACCACACCCACGGCCGGGCCCGGAATGTTTCATTGTATCGTACCGAAGGGCAAGCAATTACAATTTGCTCGAAAACGCCCCTGTACGGACCTTCCAGGAGGTTGAGAATGAATTCTGTTTTACCACACGTGCAGCTCTATCATCGGCTGTGCAATGCTGGGCGGCTTAGGGTCTGGGGCATTAATGGATGTATTCAGGCCACGCTTTAGGCCTGGCTCTGCGATGACGATCATGTTGTTATATCCAGCTATCTGGCCAATGCGGAGCAGCATGTCGCTGGGGGCCATATACAACCCCGTTCCAAAGACATAATTAACTTCTGAGCTCGCGTTTTGTAGCACATCCTGATATCTTTTAATGGCCGCCGCGAGATCAACGGGCGCAGAGATGGCGTCTTCTACTAATACCAGGAATTGCTTCTGGGCATCAAACGCCGTTCCAGTTCCCAGAATTCGTGTTCTAGTCTGAGCCTGGGCCCCTAAGATGGCCCACACATAGGTTCGAATGCTGTCATTTATTCGCTCAACACCGGGGCGTGTGAAGCCCTGTGACTTGTTAAGAATGAAAGCCTGCCAGCCAGAATCAGCGTGAATATCGTCTTGCGAGATATAATCTATGTGTAGTATGTCATTTGTGGTTTGTTGTGTGAATGAATGGCGCTTTGGGTCATATACACCATCATGTCCATCAGGCAGGACGCGATAACCAGTGTTCGTCCAGTAAATGTATACACTCCCAACCCGTTATTCCTCCCGAGCCGTCTCCAGTTATCATTCTGGGGAATTCCAAATTCCGCGCATATACGCTGATAGGCTCTTACATCGTAGGGATTTTCAAAGGCGTTCCAACCCTGGTCTTGTGGTAGAGCCACACACATCTCTTTGAGGATTCAGCGAATCTGGTAGTAGACATGGAATATGAAGACGGCTCGCGTTAGTGGGTCAGGGCCGGACAGATGCTCCTGCGCGGACACCCCACACCCCGCCATGGCACACCATTACTGCGAAGTGAGTTGGTTTTGCCAGAATTGCATCGGATTGCTGTACCAGGCTTGCACGATCTGGTCTGACTCCACGTATGGCAACCGGTATTTTTCAAACATGTTGGGGAACTGTGTCGGAAAGGCTCCTTGGAGGTTGACCTGTATGTCCACCTTTGTGAGATCCTTTATTTGTACAAACGGGTATACCCCACCCGCCGGGTATTTGGCGTCCTTATTGAACTCGTAAGCAGTCATTATTATTAACTGTGCTAATATGTTTTTCACACTTAGCAACGTCCAACATGGGGAACCCATCCCCCTCAACCCGGTCCTAGACAATCGCGATGGTGACCTAGAGGTGGCTATTGTGGAATTGTTGTTCTACCCTGCGTGGGTTAATATTTCCGAGAAGCTGAAAAACAATTGGTTCAAACTTGGTGACGAGAATGTTGTTATCCCCGACGGGTATTATGATGTCTGTGCTCTCAACAAGCAATTCTTTGAGCAACGGAAGCTCTCTCTTTCTCTCAACCCCGCAACAGGCCTTGTAAGTCTCAGTGGTATAAAATCGGGGGTGGCCTTAGGGTTCGGAGGGCTAGGTGGGGTTCTTGGGTTCGGTATAGACTACAGAAGTGAGCGGTTCAATGAGGTGTTTACATTCTATGCGGCGAAGTTTCCTAAACTTATCATATATAAGGAGTTGTACATTCATCTCGAGGGTCTATCATTATATGATAACCGTCATAATTCACTTCCCTACACACTCCTCCGGGCAGTACCCGTTAAAAAAGAGGAATGTAATCAAGGGAGACATGAGATTTTCTCTGTGCCTCATTATAAAAGGCTAGAAACTGGAACGGTAGGGGGTATAAGACTTTCGGTCCGAGATGAAAAGAGTGACGACGTGCCACTGGCATATCTAAGCTGCGTACTTCACATCAGACATGGTTGCTCCGTCGGGTATTTACCGTCCTTATGAACTCGTAAGCGGCCATTATTAAACGTGCTAATATGTACATCACATTAACCAACATTCAGCATGGGGAACCCATCCCCCTCAACCCGGTCATAGACAATCGCGATGGTGACCTTGAGGTAGCTATTGTGGAATTATTGTTCTATCCAGCGTGGGTTAATATTTCCCATGAGCTGGCCAATAATAACTTCCAGGTGGGGGGTAAACAGATTGTTATCCCCGATGGGTACTACGACATATGTACCCTCAACAAGCAATTCTTTGAGCCTCGCAAGTTTTCTCTGACACTGAACCCCGCAACTGGTCTTGTAAGCCTCGATGGTATATATGACGCCGATATATTGGGAGTAGGTTTATCCTACACTCTTGGGGATTCTGAGTGGGAATTGTATGATACCGGGATGGTTGGAAAAGAGTTTCCCAGACTCCTCTTATATAAGGAGTTGTACATTCATCTCGAGGGTCTATCATCATATGAGAACTGTCATAATTCGCTTCCCTCCACACTCCTCAGGGCTGTGCCTGTTAAAAATGTGGAATGTAATCAAGGGAGACACGAGGTTTTCTCTGTGCCTAGTTATAAGAAGTTGGAGACAGGAACTCTAAACGATATTAGACTTTCAGTCTGTGATGAACAAGGCAAAGCCGTGCCGCTGGCATATCTAAGTTGTGAACTCCACATCAGAAAACACAATGGCTGATTCAGAAGGTCCAGGAAGGCATCGCCCAAGAGCCTGCTCTACCCTAACCTTTGCTGATTTGGCCGACACTATTGGGTGGCAGGAGCCGGGTCATTACTACAAGATCTATGGCCTGCAGCTCACTCCCCAAGGGGTCTATGCTCGTGCCGCCATAGACCATCCCGACAACGATGACTGGGATCTGCAGCTTGAGCTTCGCACGGGATATAGATATACTCACCTCGAGCCTAATGGGATACTTATTAGGTTAACCAACATGGGCAAGGTGTTTGTGAGTTATCAGGCCTGCAGGACAGTCACACGCCCCAACAAGTCTCCTGTTGTGACCTACCAGTCATTTCTGAAAATGCAATGCACCAGGGCTCTCTTCTATGCCGTATCGGTGACTAAAGGCTAAAGCTCAGGGGACTAAATATTGCCTGAAGGCTGTTACAGAGTGTAAAGCTGACCTTGATATGCTAGGTAAGCCTCCTAAGGAGTCAACCATCTATCTTGAGTTAGCTATTGGGGCTGTGGCGCAGACTGAGTTTGCCCCAGTCCTTCCTGGGGTCTCTATTAAATGGAGTGCGTCATCACCCCCCAGGCATGTTGCTCTCGTCATTACTTCCGCGGCCGACGGGACATGGGCGGCCCGGGCAACAGAGACGGACATTATAGTAGAGCTCGGTAAGGTTGCGGTGGATGAAATCATTTTTACTACCGTTACTGCTTTTGTCCGGCTTTTGTTCACTACAGGGCCGATTAGCACCGTTAGCATTGAACATTTAATATCTCAGTTGAAGAAGTAGGTTTGACGCGAAAAGAATAATGTCGCTCTATCCTACAATCGATACTAGTGACGGCGGTGCCTATCGTATTCAAGAGCTTACCCATCTTCGGAAGTCTCTGGAAGATGAAAGGGACAAACGGGCTGCACTGTATAAAAAATATCGGCGTGCCATTAATGCATTACGCATTAATGCATCTGATAAACATAGAAGTTCCCTAGATAGTTCATCATTGTTACAACTTCACAGTAAAGGGTAGCCCCAGTTATGCTCCATTCCTGCATCAGTGAATATTATACAAAATTATTCTTACTGCCCCATATGAAAAGTGGAACAGACAGGAGTCTTGATAAACCAACAGCCCTGCTCAAGTATTATTATAATGCTGCTGCCAGAATACCAACACCAAAATACAGTTCATTGGCAATGGAATCGGCAGTCACTAGAAAATCGACAACCACACATTACTGCATAAGGCAAATCCAGTTCAATGATAATAAAACTAATAGTCCAGTATTTGTTTTAAAAATGTGAATGCTATTGTATTAATAATGTTTCAGTAATTCTTATGGCCACTTCTTATATGTTCCAGTTTGATTTGCATGACCTGAATGATCATCCTGCCCTAAATGAAGAGCCAGGTGGTGAGGGAAATGAGGCTCCTAACACAGATAATGAAAATGAGGTATAGGCCTATTCATTATATATATATATATATATATATATATATATATATATATATATATATATATATATATATATATATATATATATATATATATATATATATATATATATATATATATGAGTGTCTGTTTGTTTGTGTGTGTGAGAGAGAGGGAGAGAGAGAGAGAGAGAGAGAGAGAGAGAGAGAGAGAGAGAGAGAGAGAGAGAGAGAGAGAGAGAGATCATCACTATATGTCATGCTGGTAATGAGCAGTAATGTTTTGCCATCTCACTCAATCACCAGAGTCATGGATCAGCTCAGTGTTCTTGTCTCGACCATACAACATGGCCCAGCCATTCAGGTATTTATTTCTCTGCCTTCTTGCGCCGACACATCTGACTTCTGCTGACATTTGTTGACCGGGTTAACCTTCCCGAGGGTGTCTTAGGACATTTAACTCTCGCTGTTCTGGTGTTATCCCCCATCCCAGCTGGCCAATTTAGAACAGCCAAAGACATCATGGTCAGCCCTCAGGGTAAGGCAGGGGCAGACCATGGGCATTCCATGCCAGCCAAGGAAGCTTCCATACTTGCAGAACCAACAAACAGCCTTCAGGTACTGGGCTCACCCAAGGAATGGTCACATCCTGCACATGGCTGCTTAGCCTCACTTCCAAATATTGTGCTTTCCGTTCATCATAGGCTGTTCTTCTTTAAACAAGAAGAATGCAGTCTCACACAGTGAGCTTTCGATTCTGACTTTCCACGTAATGGATTTGCCATCCAAGCAATATTCCATTTCGTGCCACTAGGACACTTTTTCCACCTTTTATGAAGCCCACACAGTGAGCTTTTGATTCGGGCTTTCCATATAATGGATTTGCTATTGAAGCAATATTCCATTTCATGCCCCTGGGACACTTTTTTAACCGACATACCTGTGGTATGAAGTGTGGCAGTCTAAATACATCTTCATGCACCTTTAGATGTCAACCTGAATGTAGTTGAAGTAAGCTGCAGTCAACTTGAGCTTGTTGATATCTCCATAGAGCTTGTCCTCAAATGAAGCAGGTGTTGGCCAAAATATCTTTCTCTGTTCTGCATATATTGGGCACTCCTGCAGCAAATGTATAGCTGTCATTTTACCAGTTCCAGAATTACATTCATCAGTATCTCCTATCTTTAGTTTATTGAACAAGTGGTATTTCAACCTGATATGTCCTGTGTGGTCTGAAGATTGCTACTTGTTCTCTTCGGTCGATTTTGTAATATACATCATCCTTCTGGTGGCCTGGATGCTCTGATTCCCATTTGGTTCTATAAGTGCTTTTTATAAACCTCTTTGCTTCACTTTAGGTTATGTCTATGTTCGGCTAGGTATTCGTCCGCCCTCTTTTGCTAGTCTGTCAGCCTTGTCATTTCCAGGTATACTGCATATGTGATGTGATCCACTGTATTATAACTTATTTTGGATTTTTTTCATAGACCATGGAGTGCTGCTCTTATAGTATGTCCCGATTTGAATGCCGTCATTCACGATCAATTATTTTGAAAACTGTCTGTTGCATCGTTATGAAATATTTTCCTGCCGTCTTATATTTACCCCCACCCAAGGAATATGTCTTTGATAGGTCCAAAAACAACTTAAATCATTGAAAGCGGTGACATTCCATTGATGGTTTGCTGAACAACTAGTGATTTCTCGCTAACAAAGTTATGTTTATGGTAATGGGAGACCTGCCAATTCAGATGACAATCAAAGGCATATCCGGATTCGTATGGGAGTGGGTGCAATGAAAGAAGTAGCTTAAAATCGACAGGGTCGGCTGCATTGCACCGTGTTTTTATCCCATGTGGCACAGTTTCTTTCAGCAGCACAAAGCACGAACTCCGTAACTCCAGCGACAACCCTCGGGAGTCTGAAAAAAAATGCACCCGTGAAATGAAGGATGCGGCACCTTCCTCCAATAACATCTTTCCGGTTTTTTATTTCAGACAACCTGTATTTATTCTTATTTTTCTTCCTGTGAGCTCACTGATATGTCTGTGTATACTCTTTTGATTGCTAATGGAATTTAACTCAATTGTTTTTGCATTGTTCATTTAACCAACCTTCTTTTGCCTCCGTCTGTTATCAGTTGGGGTATCTTCATTGCGCTCTGGAAATGTCCATAGGTGCTCAGATCCTCCCCCAGCATATGCATCAGCGTCCGGTGGCTAATAGTGCCAGTTCTGTGTTGGTTGATGAGGCGCTTTGTTTTCCCGATGTACCTCTCGCGCCTGGCTGCGCCGATTCTTACTCCCAGGTCTTTCATCCTGGACAGTGATGTGGAATCACTGACGTCAAAGTCCTCTGTCCTCGCCATATCTTTAAGGACGTTAATATTGGCACGATCCATGGGCTGGCCATCTACAGGGGGTGCAAAGCCAGCCAGTTTGTCAGCTCGTTCATTTCCCTTGACTCCCGCATGTCCTGGGACAAAGATGAAGGTGACTTTACGGACAACAGACTTCCGCAGTGATTCAGTCCACTGTCTACGTACAGATCCAGCTTCGACCTTCTGAATCATGCTCATTGAATCACTTAGTACACATACGTTGGTATAATGCTGTGATTCCAGCCATATGAAAGCCTGTGTAACTGCCATCACCTCCATCGTCATGCTGCTCGTGGTCATAGAGTGGGCACCACTGGATTCTTGAATGGTTCGGCCCGCTGAACGGGCTGTAAATGCCCACGCACTTCTCTACTGCTTTACAACAGATCCATCTGTATAGATGAGCACTTCGGGGCTATCTGAGTGTTCATAGATGAGCGCGTTAACCTCTGCATTGACAGCGGCAGGGTTCTGCTCTCTGCACCGTCTGTCGAGTGTGATAATGCAGGAGAAAGTGCACTTAAAAGCTGGAGGCACCGGCACCCATTCCTCACCAGGGTTGATATTGGTAAGACTGCAGACCTGTCTGACGACATCTTCCACCCGACCTATCCATGATTTTCCCCTCTTTAGCCTGTCACCCTTTTCTCTGAATATAGCGTCATGCAGAGGGTGCTGCTCATCTACACTTATTTTTTAAGTTGCTCGAGCTCTCCAGATCTTGATCCTGTGTTCCATTGTCGGGAAGTCAAGGAGGTATCTCATTGCTACATAGCTGGTGTCTCTTGTGCAGCCCAAATGATGCGCATGGTTTCGTTTTGTACCTTTTCAAGTCTTCCAATCTGTGTAGGGCTGACAGTGAGGATGGCCAGGGCACACTCGATGCGTGAAAGCACAAGTCCTTGGAACAGAAGTATTAGCAGTCTTTGCTCGATATTGGCAGTCGTCATGACTCTCATTGCTGAAAAACCTTTTCGAGCCTTCGTTATGACATAATCAACATGATCTCTGAAGGACAGGCTACGATCAAGCCTCATGCCAAGATATGTCACTGACTGGGTTCTACTCAAAATGCTCCCACCCATTCTTACTGCCGGCAGGTCTGTTTTCACAATATGGTTGTTTAGTGAGAACCATGTAACCGTTGCCGTTGCAGGGTTGACAAGGGCATCGGCATCAGCACACCATGAGGAAATTTGATCTAGTTTGCCCTGCATATCATTCCTCAAGATCCTTCCCATTGGGTCTAGGTTGTCATAGATGTCGAGGACACAATCCATGTGGTCTAATGGTTCATCATATCCCAGGTAGCACTTTAGCCTATGTGGCTGTCTGAGGAAATATTTTCTACAAACTGCCAATTTTTAACTAAGGACGTTGACCAGGGTATTAATTGTTTTTAATGTTTAAGTTCAAAACCTGAGGTGATATGCAACCGGGTAAACTCTAGTTTAACTTTCGTTGTTCAGTAGCTTTCTTTCAGGTTGAAAGAGGCCAAATGTATCCTACACTTGGGCGCAAGATATCAGGAAACAACAGATGCCATAGAATTTATAGGTACAAATGAGGTCAGAACTAACTTGGGCTGTCAAGGAACAAAGCTAGTCTCTAGAGGTGGCATATTTATGCTGGTGGGAACACACATGAACTCAGACCAGGACTTTAACCTTAGATTGAGAGTTGTGGACTGGATAAACTGATAGATGCTAAGTAGGTATGCAGATTAGCTAGTGAATTAATTCGAGAATACCCAGCAAGACGCAGGAATGACAAGTCCACATGACTTAGGAGAGAAACAGCACACACTTGCGGTCTGGATAGATTTAGAAAAAGCATATGATAAAGCATCGAAGGAAGGACTGAAAGTAAAACTGCAAAAAATGCATGTTTGTGGGGAAAATGTACAAATGGATCAGCCACTACCTTGAGAACAGAACTGCCAGGACAACACCACAAGGACAAACCAGCAAAATGATGCTGTTAGAGCAAGATGTCCCCCAAGGAGGAGTCCTTTCACCAACATTATTCCTAGCATATATCAATAAAATCATGGTATATATTCCAGCCAGAGTGCACACATCCTCCTTTGCAGATGACCTAGCCATATGGACATCTGAAAAATATATTAGTACAGCTAACAGCAGAATACAGCAAGCCTTATTAGTGCTAGAGGACTGATCAAAATCATGGCTAGTGAAGATAAGTGAGGAGAAAACAACATGCACAGTGTTCTCCCTCTCAAATAAACCTCAGCAACCTAAACTGGTATTGAATGGAAAAATATTGCACCATGAAGAAAATTCAACTATCTAGGAGTCACCTTTGATTGTCACCTGACATGGAAGACACAGGTTGAGAAAAATCAAACAAGAGCAAAAAAAGAATGGCAGTCAGGAAAAAGCTTGCTGATTCAACATGGGGAGCAGATGAGAAAGTTCTTAAGAAGTTATATACTGGACGAGTGAAACTGGTACTGCAATATGGCATCGCAGCTTGGGCAACAGCAGCAAAGTCAATACTTTTAAACAAGTCCAAAACCAAGGGATGTGAATCATAACTGGAAGCCTGAAGACAACGCCTATTAATGAACTAGAAAAGATCACTTGTTTACAACCAATGCAGGATAGAAGAGATAGCTGACCCATTTACAATGCACACAACTTCCCAGCTTGGAGACAACAGCCTGAGATGGTAGAAAACATTCCTGATATTGAGAAAAAGAACACTCATAATGAAACAGAAAGAAGAAACATCGCTCTAAACTACATAAAAGAACATTACCCAAGTAGCAATTGGACCCATGCAAATACAGACGGATCAGCCAAAAATTCCATAGAAAATGGAGGGGGAGGAATTCTCCTAAATTTAAAAAAATGGAGTGAAAAAAAAGACAGTCAGTGGCAACTGGAAATTTTCAAACTCCAGTATCATATAATGTATTTGTCCTGATAATCATAGAAGTTCCCTAGATAGTTCATCATTGTTACAACTTCACAGTAAAGGGTAGCCCCAGTTATGCTCCATTCCTGCATCAGTGAATATCATACAAAATTATTCTTACTGCCCCATATGAAAAGTGGAACAGACAGGAGTCTTGATAAACCAACAGCCCTGCTCAAGTATTATTATAATGCCGCTGCCAGAATACCAACACCAAAATACAGTTCATTGGCAATGGAATCGGCAGTCACTAGAAAATCGGCAACCACACATTACTGCATAAGGCAAATCCAGTTCAATGATAATAAAACTAATAGTCCAGTATTTGTTTTAAAAATGTGAATGCTATTGTATTAATAATGTTTCAGTAATTCTTATGGCCACTTCTTATATGTTCCAGTTTGATTTGCATGACCTGAATGATCATCCTGCCCTAAATGAAGAGCCAGGTGGTGAGGGAAATGAGGCTCCTAACACAGATAATGAAAATGAGGTATAGGCCTATTCATTATATATATATATATATATATATATATATATAATATATATATATATATATATATATATATATATATATATATATATATATATATATATATATATATATATATATATATATATATAGGAGTGTCTGTTTGTTTGTGTGTGTGAGAGAGAGGGGGAGAGAGAGAGAGAGAGAGAGAGAGAGAGAGAGAGAGAGAGAGAGAGAGAGAGAGAGAGAGAGAGAGAGAGAGATCATCACTATATGTCATGCTGGTAATGAGCAGTAATGTTTTGCCATCTCACTCAATCACCAGAGTCATGGATCAGCTCAGTGTTCTTGTCTCGACCATACAACATGGCCCAGCCATTCAGGTATTTATTTCTCTGCCTTCTTGCGCCGACACATCTGACTTCTGCTGACATTTGTTGACCGGGTTAACCTTCCCGAGGGTGTCTTAGGACATTTAACTCTCGCTGTTCTGGTGTTATCCCCCATCCCAGCTGGCCAATTTAGAACAGCCAAAGACATCATGGTCAGCCCTCATGGTAAGGCAGGGGCAGACCATGGGCATTCCATGCCAGCCAAGGAAGCTTCCATACTTGCAGAACC
>JACEFZ010019860.1:0-15014 GCA_014155875.1 Cepaea nemoralis
TTGTAAAGATTGTGGTATGAAGATAACCCAAAGAACCATCTTTTCATGGAGAATTGAGCGAACAAGAGAACTGAGAGCTTCGAAAGCCGGTTCCCCCTGTTTACCCAAACTAAAAGAATGCATAAGGACATGGACCACTGGCGTTTCGCTACACACACACATCCTCCACCCACTCACGCATCCCACCCTGACACATACACATCCGTCACCCACCAGACATCCCTAAGCCACTCACACACCCCCCACCCACACATTCCCCACCCACGCACACATCTCCCACCCACACACCCCCACATACTTCTCCCAACCACCCCACCCATACACACATTCCCCGCACCCATCACACACATCCCCCACACCACACACTATCCCCCACCCACACACATATCCTCACCCATACCACCACCGACACACCATGCACACATCCCCCACCAACACACCGCACACATATCTCAAACCCACACACCATACACTTCTCCCCACCCGCCCTTGCATCCCCAATCCACCCAACACAATCCCCTACCCACACAACCCCGCCACCCATACATACTTCCTCAAACCACCCACACATCACCACCCACATAAACACACACACACCCGACACCCGTCCCATACACATATCCTCCACCCATACACACATTCCCCACACCCATTCCCACACCCCTACTTTCACCCCCACACATCCATCCACACATCCCACCAACACCCACAAATATCACTACCCACAAAAACCCACACACCCCAACCCATCCAAACGCATACCCCCACCCACACATCCCCCACCCACACATCCCCCACCCACACATCCCCCACCCACACATATCCCCACACTCACACACATCCTCCACACACACTCACAACTCCTCACATCTAGACACATACAAAATGTCTCACGTTAGCATTGAAACTAGTAAGAACAAACTCCCACACTTTACTCACACACATACACTGACAATTGTCATGAGCAGTCTCATAAAAATGTTAACATGGAGAAAAATGTGTACATAAAAAGTATGTGACGTAAACATAGTGATGCTCCCACACACAGAGATACACACAGAGAACACACACACACAAACACACACACACACACACACACACACATTCACTCTCACTCATTCTGTCTCTCATTCACACTCACTGACTCTCTCACTCAAACTACAGTAATGTACATAAGTTTATATTATACATGATAAAATCAAATGGTATTTTACTGATAATATGACAGATGAGAATACACAAACATATGGATTCGCGTGTTACATAACATGCGTGTTACATGACATGCATCTGCTCAGCTCTCTCTGTCTCTCTCTCTCTCTCTGTCTCTCTCTCTCTCTCTATCTCTGTGTATTCTTTCATATACACACACTCACACGCATGCGCGCGCTCACACACACACACTAACACATCAACTCTCGAACTGTCTCACTCTCTCACACACAATCCTTCACACACACACACACACTCACTCTCTCAATCACACTCTCTCACAATATACATACGCATGAACACATGCACGCACGCACACACTTCCTCACACACTCTCACACATACACGTACGAATGCATGCACTGACATATTCCCCTACCATTTCTCGCTCAATCACTCTCTCCACACACACGCACGCATGTGCGCACACACACATTCACTCTCTCATTCTCTCTGACACCCACTTTCTCTCTCTCTCTCTCTCTCTCTCTCTCTCTCTCTCTCTCTCTCTCTCTCTCTCTCTCTCTCTCTCTCTCTCTCTCTCTCTCTCTCTCTCGCTCCCACACGCACACACATATATATAGTGAAAAATTATAGTTAAACAATTATAATGAACGATTATAATGAACAATTATACCAGTAAATGAATTATGGTGGCATATAGTCGATATGGATTAAGTATTGAAAGAGTTTTCAGTTAAATGTGTAGGGACTCATTGGAGTTTTCAGATCTGGAGGCAGATCATTCCATAAGTGCGCACCAGAATAGGCGAAACATGTTTTGTATAGGTCCAATCTAGGCTTTGAGACATGTAACAAATTTAGGCGCTTGCTGTTCATTGCATTAGATTGAATCAGCGGTAGAAGATACTCTGGTGTATTTTGAGATATAATTTTGTTCACTAATTTGGCTTTGTTGAAAAGGAAGCGCTTTTGAAGTGGTAGAAGTCTTAGATGACTGTACAAATTATTACTTTCAACGTGCTTTATGCCAGAAAAAAGACGAATAGCGCGGTTTTGTAGAGAACATAGTCGTTTTAAATTAGATTTAGGGCAACCATTCCAAACTGTGGAACAGTAATCGAGATGTGATTGGATATAGCATGTATAGAATATTTTTCGTGTGCTTTCGTCCAGGAAGTGCTGAATTTTAGCAAGTTGGTAAACTTTTTGTGCTATTTTCTTGGTAAGAACGTGAACATGAGAGCTCCAGCTCAAATGGCTGTCAATTAAAAGACCTAGTGTTTTATATTCATTCACATTAACTATAGGTAACGTGCCCATGCAGAGTTCGAGCGGTGATCCAGTTATGGCTAGTGTCTGTGAGAGAGAGCGAGAGAGAGGCAGACAGACAGACAGATAATTATACACCTTCCCGTTTGTAGTCACGAAGATACTGTCTGGGAGATGATGTTCCTGTGTATGTGTGTGCGAATGTGTACTTGCATGCATGGGTGAATGTGTACTTGCATGCGTGTTTGTGTGTTTTATCTGGATACTACATGTGTGTATATGCGAACGTGTGTGTCTATGTTAGCACTTAGTATACACAAGAAGATACAAAGAGGGACACAAAGAAAGACACAAGGAAAGACACGCAGACTCAGGCTAGAACAAAACGTATGCCCAATGATCCGCAGAAAAGTATTCTAATATTTCCTAGTCCCGTAAAGACAGACAAGCATCGACAAGACAGAAAGAAAAAGAAAGAAAGAAGTAAATAATACATCGAGTTTACTTTGTTTGTTCGCATATCCTTTACAGGACATCGCTGTCAACATCAGCATCGTTCAGCTGATTGCTGATTTCTTGGCAACATTACGCTCAGTAGTGTGCCACTTTTTTCTGAGCGACGTGGCGAGAACCGCTACCAATTCTCGCGCACGTCACGTTACTCACGATAGTATACGGGATTACGGAGAAAGACGCTAACTCTAGGCCAGGGAGACCGGCACATCGAGATTAGTCAAGGTAAAATATGCTTCGATTAGATAAGGATGAACGTAAATGAAATAAGTCACCAATGCATGGCATTAAATATAGTTCTTACATGGAATGTAAGACAATTAACGAATCGAGTGTCCTAACATATACTAGTGCGGGTGAAAGTGAGAGTCAATCATTCATCAGGAATCCCTGTGCAGTCCACAGGTCATAAAGCGTCGAATTCGGCCATCACAGACAGTTTCGTGACTAGCAATCACTCAGTCAATAAGAAATTCGTATTTCGTGTACCGCATTCTTTGAACAATAATCGATTGCTCTAATATACCGAAATATTATATATTAATAGATTCCAACCGTTACTATGAAAACAGAAGGACTTCCTGCCAAGTGTTAAACTTTCCTGGGCACAGCGTTCTGCAGATTCGCGCAAGGTCAGCGACTATGTTCATCATGTTTCAGCCAAAGTATCATTAATTGTTTCACATAACAAGATATATACCTCTCGACGCCATGCAGAGAAATATTCCAGACAAGAAGTCGCCCAATATTTTATTTATAATATGTCCTCAGTGCTTAAAAATGTCCTTAACCGACTACCGCTAAATATGAGAGAGTTGGCACGACTGGCTCCGCTGATGGCGACTGGGTATTGATCTGGGCGAGTACTTGCAGGGAAACCAGAGGCCTGTTTCTGGTAGATGTGATTAGGGTAGGCACTGGGCGACGGGTGGGTGTGGAAGGAGGGAGGTCGAGAAGGGAAGATGAGTCTTGGAAACAAGGAAATATAACTGAATAAGACGAAAGGCTAGGAAATAGAAGACAATATTATTGATTGAAAAATATTTTTCTTGTTTCTAATAATAATTGCATAACACCTTGGCTACTCCATTGTCCATTTCCAAACAACGTTATCGCGTTACTGTTAGGATCGATACAGTCTCGACAGTACAACACCGACTGAGTCTAAACCAATATTAGTGTCCATACACTCCAGCTTATGAAAACTGTTATACAGTCTATAGTACACTACGATGTAGGACAGGCGGGTCTTGAGCCTGAGCAATTAAGGCCGCCTGGCTAATGCAGTCGCCGGGACTGTGCAGATTAAGGATTTATTTTTTCTCCCCACAGAAAAAGATATCCATCACCTTACCGAGGATTTGTACCTGAACGGGAGTCGTAGGTTCTAGGCACTTGACCAAACAGCTTGTACAACATCCAAAGTAAACTGCCGTGCCTTGTAAAATCTCTACAATCAAGCGTCTGCTGCATCCAATCAACACGACTCGATCATTGGCTAATACTATTCATACTATTATCAATACAATCCAACTAGTGTTACATTCAAAAAACACTGCTTGAGCAGTATATATATATATATATATATATATATATATATATATATATATATATATATATATATATATATATATATATATATATATATATATCGTTCCCTCTCTCCTTCTATTTAACTGTCTATATTTCGCTCTCTCTCTCTCTCTCTCTCTCTCTCTCTCTCTCTCTCTCTCTCTCTCTCTCTCTCTCTCTCTCTCTCTCTCTCAATCTCCGTCTATATATTTTTCTTTTCTTTTTTATCTTTAGTTTATTATATCATTCTTGCCTACAGTTTATCATTATTTTCTTGTGTAATTTGAATAACGAAGACACAAACCATAGAATGTACGATTTATTGCCTGGCATATTTTGCTGCATCTCGTCAGGTACATGCTGCAGAAGTCACACAACGTAGAGTAAAATAATCTAGATACATCGTTCAAGCTGAAATATACACATGTTTGTACGGTAATATCAATTGTTTACCATGGTAATTTTAAATTCACTACCATGTCTTTCTGTTTGCACAAAATTGGCCTATGTAGATGAATCATTAGGGCTTCTGCAAACTGAACAAACGACTATATTGTGTATGAAACAACACGCGAAAAGCGTTGTCTCAATCAATGATATGACCTGACGATATGCATCGAAATATGCCAGGCAATAAATCTTACATTCTTTGGTTTGTGTCTTCGTTATTCAAATTCACTACAGGAAAACATTGTTTTGATCTTGTGTGATTCTTTCTTTCTTTCTTTTTTTTCTTTCTTTCTTTCTTT
Source organism: Cepaea nemoralis (assembly GCA_014155875.1). Lineage (NCBI taxonomy): Eukaryota > Metazoa > Mollusca > Gastropoda > Stylommatophora > Helicidae > Cepaea > Cepaea nemoralis. Next base: position 5,280 of record JACEFZ010019860.1, read on the forward strand.
CTTTCTTTCTTTCTTTCTTTCTTTCTTTCTTTTGTTCGTTCTTTCTATATCTTCATGTTGTTTACAGGAGGTTGCAATCAACCCCAGGACTTATTGTCTGCTTGCTATTTATTAGGCAGTTTTAGTTCAGGAGTTTGACATTGCCTTCTGGACGACCGACGCCCATAGCATTGTGAAAACCAACGCAAATCAATTTGCTCCCAAACTACCTGTGTTTATTTTTAACCCTGTTTGTGAATTATAATAGCATATACATTCATTCGAGGGTTTCGACTTCAAACTTTGTCAGGCAATGAAAAAGTAAGACCGTTAACTAACCAGAACAACGTCAGTGATTACATGACGCCCCACAATATGCGGTTCTAGCTAAGATGTCTGCTGGGCATTTCTCTTTATTAAAAACAATTATTGCACTGCATCTCGTCAGGTACATACTGCAGAAATCACACAACATAAACTAATGCAATAAGATCAATCCTTCAAGCTGAAATATACAAGTGCACAGTAATTTACATTGGTAGGCAATTTAAATTACTGTTTGAATATGTGGGGACTATTTCAGCTGGAAGGATTTATCTAATGACTTTACTTTATGTTGTTTAACTCCTGCAGTATGTACCTAACGAGATGCAGTGTAATATGCCAGGCAATAAATCGTCCAAGGTAATGTTTGTGTCTTCATGAATCACATTTACCCTTATCACCAATTTTAATAGATAACATCTCAGAACCATTCCCAGCCGATGAACTACAAGACAAACCACTTAGCAAGCTCTTGACAAGAATCAATAGCTCCAGATTGTCATCTATGCAAACACCCATTACGAGAAGTTGATGTTGATATCAAGAACATTCTTCTGCCTTCTAAATCATATAAACAAGACACTTCAAACAGAAGCACATAGCAGCTCATTAAAACAAGCAAATACAAGTGCAGTACTACGTGGAAGAGTGGGATTGAAAATAGAGCTCCGTCCTTACAAACATAAGACAACAGCAGCAGCAACAAACACGGCATAAATAGGTGAAGACAGTTTATAATACTGATCCCGAGGATCACTTACGGAGTTTTGAGTATGCTAGTTATCACTCTCTTCGTTCGGCTTAGCGTACTTATAGGATCAGTTTTATTCATCATAATCCATCATCATCACCAACATCATCATCATCATCATCATCATCATCATCATCATCATCATCATCATCATCATCATCATCATCATCTTCTTCTTCTTCTTCTTCTTCTTCTTCTTCTTCTTCTTCTTCTTCTTCTTCTTCTTCTTCTTCTTCTTCTTCTTCTTCTTCTTCTTCTTCTTCTTCTTCCTCTTCTTCATAATCATCAGCATGTTCTACTTTTATTACACGCTGATATTTCCATACGGACTACAAATTAAGTTGCAGTCGATTTGGAACAGACCGCTTTGCCTTTGATTTCGATGGTATGAATGTCAGTCGTTCAGAAAGAAGTCACAAACTACTAACCGTTAAAGTGTCTTGAAAATTACAAGTAACCAATAAATGGTGAGGTTGGTTGCAAAGTCCTGTAATAGGAGATGCTGTCAAAAACTGTCATTTACTGCCAATATCGTACCTTGCGGTGTATGGCAGAGGGGCATTTGAGCCTGAGGAATTAAGGCCGCCTGGCTAGTGCAGTCGCCGCGAACTGTGCAGGTTAGGATTTTCTTTTTGTTCCCGACAGAAAAAAATCCCACACCTTACCGAGGAATCGAACCCGGGTTTCCCGAAGGAGAGTCCGGCGTTCTAGCCACTCGGCCAGCCGCTCCTCTAATAATTTTAACACCAAATTTAGTCCAGGGTTCGAAATCCGTCGCGGGTGATTTGGAAACAGATTGCTTTGGGTTGATTTCGATGTTCGGAAGCGTCGGCCGTTTAGAAAGTAATTACAAACGGCTGAACGTAAAATACCAAGTAAACCCTAAAAGGCCAATGAATACTGGAATTGATAGCAACTCCCAGCAAAGGACATGCGACTAACCTTGTTTAGGCTTGAAACCAGGAGCTGCAATAGCATAGTAGCTAGCAAGCTTGCCTGCCGGTTCGGTGGTCGTGTTTGAATACCCAGCCAGGCGTATTGTTTTAACATTGACCTGGGCGTCCCAAGTCGACCCAGCCTGAAATAGGTACCAGGAAAATGTCCGTGAAATAAAGGTGGCCCGTGAGATGTCGAGCACACAAGGCGTCATGGCACATGATGGTAATGATCACATGATAGGAAAGGCCGATTCCTTTCAATTGTAACCCTAATGTTTCCATAGGAACCTGGTGAACAAATGCAATACAGGAGTAGTGAGCTGAAGTGGACAATTAGTTAGTAGTTAATTAATTAGTTAGTTAGTTAGTTAGTTAGTTAGTTAGTTAGTTAGTTAGTTAGTTAGTTAGTCGCGGTTCCAACTTCAAAGCAACGGGTCGTCCCCATATGTTCCGTTCCTGTGCCAGTGAATATCACACAAAATACTCCTCACTGCCCTGTGTGAAAAGTGGAACAGACAGGATTCTCGGCAAGCCAACAGCCCGCACAGGTGCACTATGTATAATGCCGCTGTCCGAATGCCAACACAAAAGTCCTCCACAGAAAATACCGTCGTCGATGGAAGCGGCAGTTACTAGTGGACAATTGACAAGAGACAATACATAAGCATTGACCTTTTTAAGAAGTAAGAAACGGAAAATAGAAACGAAACCGGACAGGGGAGACCGGAAAGTGTAACTTCTGTTTCCAACCGGAAACTAGAACTTTTCTGTTTCCATTTTGTGGAGAGGGAGCCGCAATTAGCCCACCAATCGCCTAGCCTGGAGCCTCAGCTGTGTCACTGGATATCGATTTGTGTGACCTAGATATCTAGATAGCCTCTAATTAACTCTTTAAATTCCGGGCAACTAGTACTTTTAAATTGGTTCCTGGTTTAGACCGGGTTAAAATAATAATTTTCGGGACCGTACTGTGACAAAAATCCGAGCTGTGATGAATATAGCATCACACAACGACAATCTACATTCTGTGGACATGTCATGAGACGGGGAAAGCTGGAGTATGTCCTCACAACGGGAAAGTTTGAGTATGTCGTCACAAGGAGAAAGTTGGAGTATGTCGTAACAAGGAGAAAGTTGGATTGAGTAGTCACAATGTGAAAGTTGGAGTGTGTCGTCACAAGGAGAAAGTTGGAGTATGTCGTCACAATGGGAAAGTTTGAGGTGAGGACAGATAGGAGAAGGCCAAGAGAGAATATGCTGGACATTTGTGATATCATGGCATGGCGGTGCATCCGTATCCAGAGTTACTTGGCAAAACACGAGACAGAGAGCTGTGGAAAGACATGATCTCCAACGCCACACTACATAGTTTATAAGAAGAATTAAACTTGGCATGTATTCTATAAGAAATAAAGGGCAGCATAGCCGAATAAATAAGAGCTCTCGTTAAAAAACATCCGGTGTGCTGATGCTGAAGTGGGGGGGGGGGGGGGGGGGAAGGGGAGGTTCAATCCCTACGCCGATCATTTGGACTAGAATGTAGACTTCTCGTCCTTAACTTGAGGACGTAAGTTACAAGTACATCAGAAGTCAGAGTAGGTTCGTCTATTGGGGAAGTACACTGATAATAAGGAAAGCTAATCCATACGCAAAATTCAGTCCAGTGCTACTAGAAGTAGCGTATGTGAACTACTCTTTAGTTCAAAGTGAGTGAGCGCAACAACCAATACAAAAAAACAATGAGAAACACATTAGAGCGACATTAAAATGACAATAAAGAGAAGAAGGCAGTCTACCACTTTGAAGTTACTTCAAACGCTGTTTTTAAATACAAGCGGCTCTGATATTAATTAAGGCAATGTTTGAAATAGCCTGGTGTTCTATCTGTTCTGCAGGAAACCAATGCTTGGACGAGTAAAGGACCTCACGGGGTGTTCCCCAAGCTGTCAGGTAATAGTGCAAATGAAGGCGTCCCGTGAAAGGTTTGGCACAAGATGTAATTAGTTTGTTGCTAGCTGCGAGCAAGCTATTTGCAAATTATGTCTTAATGTTCCGTGTCTATAAGTGTTGGTCTCTTGATGCATCTGATAGGTGTATTTGCTGCAGAATTAACATAGGGTTCTGCTTGGCAGGAGTAGAAATGGATACATTCATAGTAACGGATTTTTTGTTCTTTGTTTTTGGAGCAGAATTAAGTTTTATTTTTCTTTGTTATTATTTTTCTTGTCTATCTTCTGATGTTTCTTCCATACACCCACCCCCCACCCCCATCTTCTTCTTCCTCCTCTTCATTCTTCTTCTTCTTCTTCTTCTTCTTATTATTATTATTATTATTATTATTATTATTATTACATGTAGTTGCAGCAATAGCAGCAGTAGCAGTATCAATAACATCAGTGGTATCAGTTGTACTCTTAAAATCAGAAGTAATTGAAGTAGTAGCAGCAGCAGCCGTAGTAGTAGTAGTAGTAGTAGTAGTAGTAGTAGTAGTAGTAGTAGTAGTAGTAGTAGTAGTAGTAGTAGTAGTAGTAGTAGTAGTAGCAGTAGTAGAAGTAGTAGTAGTAGTAGTAGTAGTAGTAGTAGTAGTAGTAGTAGTAGTAGTAGTAGTAGCAGCAGCATATCTAATATTCCATGTGTTGTGTTGTCTTTGTCATCTGTTTATCATCATTACCATAATTATCAGCTTCTTGTTTCTTTTACATCTTTATTTCACATTATTTATCACTACTATCACAGTCACCGCTCTAGACCTCTTGAGATTACTTTTATTCCTGACATCCAAATGCATGATTGTGCACGTAATTTCTCCATGTACTTTTATTACTGACATCCCAATGCATGATTGTCCACGTAATTTCTCCATGTACTTTTATTCCTGACATCCCAATGCATCGATTGTCCACGTAATTTCTCCATGTACTCGTTGCACGTCAGTACATTAAAGTTACTCCAAAATGATGAAGGGAAAAGTGGAGTTTAAGTATGCAAGAGGACGACAACGTTAAAGATGGGTTGACAACATGAAGAGACCGACAGGAAGATGCTTACAAGAAGGCATCACAAGGGTGTATGGCAGATTGTGTTGGAGACTTATTACAACCGGCCTTCAAAGCGGAGATTGCACTTGACTGATGGACATAACACCAAACTGGTTGCACTTCCGTTCTTGCCTCTGATTTAGCCAGGCAAACATTCTCAATGTCTGTCTCAGTCTGAACACTAAACAAATTATTCTTCCTTCCCTTGTCCCTGTTAGGCATTTTAGACATCGGAGGAGTGGATTCGCTTGATGGCGAGGGACACTAGTAATAGGGAACGCTAGCACACATGCAAATATCAGTCCAGTGTGGACTACGCTCATGTTCAAAGCGGTCGAGATGTGTATGTTTTTTTTCCCCACCTTCTTTCAACGAATGTTCTGCTGTTTCATCAACAATAAATTTTGATTGACATTGTTCATATAAATCGACAGTGGTGTTTTTCCTCAGCCCAGAATGCATCACTCATTTGAAATATACTGACATGTGACATCTGTGTCCCCGACATTTGTTGACCGGGTTAGCCTCCCTGAGTAGTTTCGTAGGACACTTCACAGCCTCGATGGGATTCTCGTTCAAAGCATATCGGAAAATAATTGTCATTTAGTAGGAATCACACAGAATGGGCATCTAATCCCAATTGTCATTTAGTAGGAATCACACAGGGTGGACATTAAATTATCTGTCAAATTAGTAGTGCTGATCTCCGATGAATATCTTTTACCCATGAAATGGAGGAGCGAGCTGATAAGTGCCAGAGACTTTCCCACATCGTGGCTTCTAGTCACAGCATCTCGTTGGGACACCAGCTCCAAGATCCCCTGCCAGTGTGGATCAGGCCAGTGATGGCCATTTATCCCTGGTGTACGACAATGACGTATGGCAGACGTCTTGCATGGACTCCCAGCTACTGAGTTAAGTGCACGTCGCCATACTGTCAGATGTTGATTTCGTGTGGAATACTTTTCACATCTGTCCGCGGTTGCTCGTACAGGGTGTATTTTAATGACTGTGCAGTGTTTGAAAATATTGCTGGCCCATGTTTTTGTATTTACGTATTATTTTGCATGAACTTTACAGAGGGGTGAATACAAAACTTGGACCCGCAATATTTTCAAAAATCCCATCCATCCATCATGTGCCATGCCGGTAAGCATGGGCGGTCATGATTCGCCATTTCACTCGATCACCAGAGTCATGGATTTGTTCAGTGTTCTTGTCTCGACCATGCCACGTGGTCAAGCTATCCAGGTATTTACTTCTCTGTCTTCCCCTTGTTCTCTTCCCCCTCGATCTTGCCAGTTGTCACAAAGTTCTTCAATTTACTTCTTCTCATAACGTGACCAAAAAATTTCAAACACTGCTCAGTCATTAAAAGTACACGCTATATTATGAACTGCATGTTCAGAAAAATAGCTGGTTTTGCATTAAGCAGTAATGTGAGCCGGCTCCGTTAGGATGGTGTTACGGACGCAGTTCGTAATCCCGCATACCTGCCTTCGAAACACAGCTGTAATCGATTTGTCAGCAGACCACCTTAATTGTTTTTTTTTTTAATGAAATGGGGTCGGTTGTTCACGAAGCAATGGCTAACTACTGAAAGTAAACTTGCCCAGGAATCGCGAATATTAAAAAAAAAATGCTGGCGTTGATTGCTACGTTCTGTAAGGATATGCAACAACTTTTAGTAATGTGGGTGAGCTGCTGGGTTTTGGTGACTTCCATTGCCATCGACGATTAAATGTAATGTTCGTGCCGGAATTTTGTGTTGGCATTCTGGCAGCGGCCTTATGCATGTATGCCTGTGCGTGCTGTTGGTTACTGGGGATTGCTGTATATTCCACATTTCACTTAGGACTGTGATGAGCTTTTTGTGGGACATTCACTGGCACAGGAACGTAGCATTATGGGGTAATTCTTTGCCGTGAAGTTTGAATTCCGACTAACTACTTACAACCCTAAAAACAGCACACAGCCAGCTGACTCTCAAGGCGAGGTTCAGGGTATCTCTTCGCATGCAACACAACGGCCTTAACGTGTCCCCGTGTCTGTAACCGAATTCACTAAATCACTAGTTGTCTGTCGATAACAGTCATTGCCAACACTACCACCCACTGTTTCCTGGAGTTATAATTTCTGACCAGGCACTCATAGCAAGCGATTCATCTTTGATGGCAAGAATGAATCACCAAAATACGAGAAGTAGACTGTAAGCTTTACTAGAACACGATCATCAGTAACAAAATGGACGTTGCGGCTAAAGACTTGGTAGGACACAAACAACAAACCCACACCGAAACAACTATATGAAAAACTCTACATGAAAAAACCAATATATTTATATATATATATATATATATATTATATATATATATATATATATATATATATATATATATTTATATATATGTAAGCTCTCCAATCTCCTCCCATAGTTCGCAACACGGAGAATCTAAGTGCAGCGCACGAACTCCGTACCAGCAATGTGGATCTCGTATGTATATAAGAGAATCACACATACTATAAAGTATCTCTGAGTGGCTTTTCGAATATGGAAATGTGGCCTTGACTGTGGGTTATTCGTCATACTCTTATCAAAGTCCAACTGTCCATGTATGTTGAACGAGCACACGGCTCCTCAACGTTTGTCACTCTTGTGCACGACTGTCGAACGTCCGATCCACTACCCCAGATAAGCAGGGGTGTGTACGATAATGTTCCTTACTTTGTGACAATCCAAACAAACAACTGTATACAACAATACACAGCTATCTAATTCCCTTGCCGAAGCCTGACAAAGACCACAAAAAAATTCAGGGATATCGAATTATAACCGTGCAGAATACAATAGGCAAGCTGCTGGAGAAGGTAATTGCCAGGAAAATATCAAGCCAACTAGAGAGGCAAGGTGTTTTCCCACCTACCCTGGGTGGGTACCGTCCAAAAAGAGAAACCTGGACCAATGCAGCAGTCTTTGCCCATGATGTCTATGAAGGTTTCCACTCAGGCACTGAAACCGTTGCTGCAGCGATTGATCTTGAGGACGCATACAACAGAGTACCACTGGATCTTTTAATGTTTCAGCTTCTCGAACTAAACGTAAGTCCATTCCTCCTTAGTTGGATCGCTGCAGCCCTCTTCCAACGGAAAGTAGTTTTTAGATGTGGCAGTTGGACTTCGGAACCAACAACAATATATCCTGGCCTACCACAGGGATCACCATTATCTCCGGTACTGTTCAACGCCTACACAGTGAGAATCACCAGTGAGCAGATCACTGGACCTGGCAGGACATTGTCATATGCCGATGATGTTTTAGTGTATCGTCAGGGTAAGGATAGAGAGGAGGTTGCTGTGGAACTACAAACCGAACTCAATCGCATAAGTACTTGGTGTGATGAAGCTGGGGCAATGGTCAACCCAACAAAGGCAACAGTGACTTGGTTCTCGTTGAATAATCATATTGTCAACAATCCAACACCAACGTAATGCTGTGTTCAGAGACGGTGGAAAGAACGCAGGCAATGAATTACCTGGGGATACGGTTTGATCGAAGCCTTGCTTATAATGTGCACATAGACCAGGTGATAACAAAGGCCAAGCGGGGTTTGGCAGCGATGCGGGTGATGGCGGCAGCAAACTGTGAGCAGCGCCATCTATGTCTTCTGTACGAGGGGCTGGTCATGTCTGTTTTGGAGTATGCAATGGCAATCCTGACTCTCAGCCATAAGCAGATAGAAAGGATGGAAAGGATACAGAATGAAGCTATGCGCATTATTCTTGGATGTACAAGAGATACAGCATGCAGGGCGATGCGCTACCTTCTTGATTTTCCAACCATTGAAGAGAGAATACAAGTTTGCAGGGCACGCGCCTATCTCAGAATTAACGCAAACACACAACATCCACTGCATAGTGAATTTAGGAAGGTGAAGGGCAGCAGGTTAAAAAGAGGACGGTCGTGGATGGGTCAAGCCGAAGACATTCTTCAACAGGTGTGTTCACTTGAGGACTTAGAACCTGGCGAGGAGTGGGTGCAAGTGCCAACAGACTTCTGCACATCCTTTTCAGTTTGCATCCAACTAGATAGAAAATGCAGACAAGAAAATCCGGCTGCTGTTGAGGCTGAAGTACAAGCGTTGATTTTCGAGAATTCGCTAGACGGTGACGCGGTCATCTACACAGATGGGTCGGTCGTCCGACATGTGAGAAGCTCATGGGCCTTTACAGCTCGGGCCGGAGGGAGAATTGTGAAGGAGGACTCTGGTGCTTTCACTGAAACCACAAGTAGCCTGACCATGGAAGTCATGGCAGTAAGTAAAGCAATAACATGGCTCGAGACACAGACATTCACTAGGGCTTGTTTCCTTAGCGACTCAATGAACATGATCAAGAGGATAGAGGAGGGGTCGATCCGAAGAGAATGGTTGCTGCCTCTGAAGCGGTCTCGGCTGGCAAAGATTAGTTTCATCTTCGTGCCAGGGCATGCGGGAGTACAAGGAAATGAGCGGGCTGACAAGCTCGCAGGTGAGGCTACTGTGGAGGGCGGACGCGCCATGGACCAGGCTGACATTCTGAATGCTCTACGAGAAGTGAGACTTTTGCGAGAACCAAGTGATGACTGTGAATCTACAACAATGGCCAGACTGCAGAAACACAATTAAAGAGGGGGGGGGCCCAAAAAAGAACACTACGCGGGGGAAGG
>JACEFZ010019861.1:0-147500 GCA_014155875.1 Cepaea nemoralis
GAAAGTCCGAATCAAAAGCCCACTGTGTGGACTTCATAAAAGGTGGAAAAAGTGTCCTAATGGCACGAAATGGAATATTGCTTGGATAGCAAATCCATTACGTGGAAAGTCCGAATCGAAAGCTCACTGTGTAGACTTCATAAAAGGTGGAAAAAGCGTCATTATGGCACGAAATGGAATATTGCTTGGATAGCAAATCCATTACGTGGAAAGTCCGAATCGAAAGCTCACTGTGTGGATGTCATCTGCAGACTGCATTCTTCTGGTTTCCGGAGGAACAGCCTGTGGTGAACGGAGGGCCTAATATATGGAAGTAAGGCTAAGCAGCCATGTGCAGGACGTGACGATTCCTTGGGTGAGCCCAGTACCAGAGCGCTATGTGTCGGCTCTGCAACTATGGAAGCCTCCTTGGATGGCGGGGCATGCCAATGGTCTGCCCATGGTCTGCCCTTGCCTTCCCTTGAGAGCTGACCAGGATGTCTTTGGCTTTTCTGTATGGGCCAGCTGGGATGGGGGATAACACCACAACAGTGAGAGTCAAACGTCCTAATAAACCCCCGGGAAGGTTAACCTGGTCAACAAATTCCCGCAGAAGTCGGATGTGAGGCCTAACGGCGCAAGAACGCAGCTCTGCTGTAAACAGGCACAACTCAATCACGTCCGAAAAAAAAACAACTCCGGATGAACGCAGAAGAAGAATAAGAATTACAATAACCATGCCATTGTCTTGTAACGTGTGTGGGATGTGGATTTTAATTCCTGAGAATAATTCGTTAAAATGTCTAGGGGGTTTTATTGATTCTCTGGTCACTGGTTAGAATGCAGGGTGATCAGGGATATTTACCACAAATCCCAGGAGAAAAGAGTTCAATCCTTGAAACAATGGCATCTGTGTGTAGGTTTCCCTTCCCACTTCATCACCCTTTACATTTTCTATAGTGCTAGAAGGATATTGATTGCTCACAACATATAAACAACCACTTGTTGGACACCACATTTACTTGATGTACACAACACTTTTGGACAAACAGTTCAGGTATTAACTCAAGATCTGCAGTTACATATATAGATGTGTAATAAACACTATGCATTTTCAGACAGGCATGGGAATGATGTGCAGTATTACAACATAGTACCCAGTGACCCCAGAAAAAAACCAGGTTATTACAAACAACACAACAACCACAAATTGGTTCTGCTAACTCGACTCATTGTACCTAGATAAAATCACATTGGTCTAGGTGCAGAAACCCAACATATATATATTTGTTTCTGACACCATGTACAATTATCATATTTAAAAATAATGAGTTGATGTCAAAATACTATTTACCTTAACCATCATTGGTTATACCTCATTACCCAATAACACACTCTTTATATGTCATAGAAGAAAAAAACACACACATGAAAACAGTTGATACTAATAATTAAATTAATTAATTATAGTGTTCATTTAGGCATTGCGGATGGGTATTCCTCTCCAGTGCAAAGCAGTTAATGTCCATAATTATCCGTGCAGAATTATACTCACAGTCATTTTCTACTCACAGTATGTCCACCGAAGTTGGCTGGCGAATGTTTCTAATCCATAATCCAAGAATAGAATTATACATAAGCACATATTCTCTCCATGAGACTGAATTTAAGAATACTCTGTTGCCATTTGGGCTGTGTTCCAATTGAAATTGATGCCTAGGTCTGTCATACTTTCAGGAGATGCAACTTAAGCTCTGCAGAAGGTTCTTCCCTATCTCATCTTATCGATGAAAAGATGACGACTGTCCAACAGCTCGGTTTATGTTAACCGTTTCCCAATTTAGTTCAAAAGGCTTTGTCACACACCCGGTTCATGTTGATAGGCCATCCCACACTTGATGATGGGGCAGTTAGGCCGACATGGGACCAGCATAGAGTTCTGATTCATTCCATTTCTGTGTAGAACATACCATGGTGAGTCATTCATTGGGTTTCATCTGAAGATTCTGCTGCAGGCATGGAACTGAAGAATATTACTCCACCACATATCCAGGGATGCAAGCCATCAGGTGATTCCTGTGGTTGCAGGCGTAGAGGCATTTACTCCGCTAGCTGCTTTCATATGGTCTTTTTTATGTGTTCAGGTTTGGGAACCTTGAGGTAATCTGGTGTAGGTATGGTTTTCAGTTGGTACCTTGGTTGTATTGGTTCAATGTCTTCTTCCCATTTGTTTGAGTGGGTGTTCATAGCTAGAACTTGGTGTTGCATGGCTGGAACCTTATGTTTGACTGTTGCAGCTGTGAGATGTTCTTTCGAAGACTTATCCATTGTGGATATTAACTTGGTAATCCAACCAACAGTTGAAGGTTACTCACTGTTGTTAGTTTTAGTAACTTGCTAGAAGGATTGTCCCAGTTTCACTGACTTGGTTGAATGATGAGGCCATAGGTGATACTTCTCAGAAGTAACGCAGACGATACACTGTTGTCAGTACTCTGATTGATCTTCATCTTTGTAGATTATTAGATCTTGAAGTCCATCCTGGATATTCCTACTAAAATAGGACTTAATCACTCACCCAATCAGTTGTCTTCAAATTTATCTGTTGCTCGCTATGGAGCTATTGAGCGCAGCAGTCCATGGGTATTTCTAGATGCAGACTATGGTTAGGACATTCACTTTCTGGCTGTTGACCCAGGATCCAGGTTTAGTGATATAGTCCCACCACATTCAACCACCACCTGCTTCTCTTCTATAGAAAAGGGATGACAAGAATACAACACGGGCATTAACCTACTGTGTATGTGTTAAAGGTTTCACAACACAATTACAAACACAAATACAAAACAACAAGGGGAGAAGGGGAAAGGAGTGGGTGTCCACGTTCCACTGTCCCTCATTGCTGAGTAGAGCCATTCTGACTCTTCATAGTGAGTAAGGTATTTTCTCACTTATATTTTGTTCTGTTGTTACTGGGACTATTAGATGAGTGAAGTCATTCTGTCCATCCAACATGTTGATATTGTCTCTCTCATTACTTGAAGAGAATAGCCTATACAGAATCTCCTGTGGTTTCTAATGCCGCGTCTTCCTTTCGGCACTATAATCATCACTAGGTCAAGACTATTCAACATTGGCTTTCTTAAGTACTGACATACACATGGATTCTTACATCAACATCCTCTAATCCCAAGGTGCAACATTAAAATGTATATTCCCACAGGAAAAAGTAACAATCAGAACAGAGAAAATTCTCATACCAGAAAAAAACATACATGTACATTTCTCTGATATTAAGTACATGATAATCATACATAATAATTTAATCATAAAATTTAATGCCGGAGCCAATGGTTTTGAATTTTCTTCAGGGGTTAATCCATAACTAAAACATATATTGTTTTTCCCCACTGCGTACCGCAGATGAGGATAGTAGCCGCTGTGATATATTTTGTCAATGACTGCTATTATTCGGAGGTATTTATTAGAATAACTTATGCCGCATGGTCCAGTCTTCTGAATATTGCAAGCAATTTATTCACATCAATCTTCGCTTCTGTTCCTACTACGGTGAGGTGATGCGGATTGAATCCTATCCGAACATTGATTTGATCACGCGTTTACTTCCTTTGTTCTGGAATTTATATTCTCAAACATGGCATTCTCCTAACACTATTTTATGAAATGATTATATGTTCCCTCACTCATATGGAGTGGTTACTAATCTGTTAACAAAAGGATGGTACTAAAATTTAAGCACTATAGTTCCAAGTTACAGATTATGATGTGGCGAAGTATTTTATCCCCTGACTAAGAGTCAGGAATACGCGTAATCATTTGTATGTCCCCGCATGGATAAAATTCACCTTTCTATAGTCCATAGATTATTTGCAGATTTCTAAGCATAGATAGTGAGATATATTTCACAATGCATAGAAGTTTTTATTCATATGAATATGAAATTGACAGACACTAGTTCTTTACTATGAAGTATGAATCAGGGGTCTGCTCCTACATTGAGAAAATCTCTAGAATGTGTTTCAGACATGAGAGTTGATACTCTACAGTACACATATTTATATGTTATAAGCACTATTAGTTAGATATAAGTTCATAATACCTATAAAAGATTTTAACATAGGGATTGAAATTGTAAAACATAGGAAAAATTACAGCGTTGCGCCCACATGTGTTTCATTGGTAAATATCATTCAGCCTGGTTTAAGAGAATTGTAACTAATTCTTAATTAAACATACTGGTCTATGTAATTTATAAAAATACATGAACAACATCTTAATAATGTAGATATAACTTACCAATAGCTGCAGAGACTGATATATTTCTAAGGCAAATTACCTTTCCCCACACGGGGAAAGGTCGACTTTCTTGTGTCCTCTCTTGACTAGAAATTGCCGCTTTAGTCTTTGTTTTCAAACTCGCCCTATCTTGGCCAGGTATGGGAGCCAAATTAAAGCCAAATAAATTAAGCTGGGCCACGGTCAGTCTATCGCTGTTTTATTTTCTCCTACATTAAGTAAGTTACTTAAACAGTAATTGTAAGGGTTTGTTTATTTTTAAGGGAGTCAATAAATAGGAAAGGGTAGGGACGTTTTTATTATATTACAACGTGTCAATGTTGTTGTTAAAGATAATAAGAGTGTTAAGCACGAGTCATCATGGTGCGGACGAACACATTGACGTCAAAATGACAGTTTAAAGATGACCTCCTCACTTTTGACATGCACCAAAGAGGTGCAGCGTTCTGTTATCCTTGTTTTAATCAGTGAAGGGGTAAAACCTATAGACATTCATCGGCCGAATGAAGGTCCAGTATGGTGATGCATGCTCGTATCTTGTGTATATCTTTTATGTGGGGGAACATTAAATCTTTCAGCCACGTCGACCTCCAAGTGAGAGCAGTAAATGTCCGCTGTGTGAGTGAGTACCAATTCGTAGCCACAAAAATGCATAAATCCAGGGCAACAAATGTGAGTCTGTTCAAATTTTTCCTCTGATGCTAAGAGAGTCAGTGCCAACCAGAAAGTAGCTTTGGACCAAACAAAAACGGACGGCGGAAAATGGGAAGTAGGGGTGGGTCACAGTTATGGCTTAAAAGTTGTTAATATAGTAACAGACATGTTATATTATATATGAAATTAAAGGGGGTTACATATTAAAAACTACTGTATATAAAAGTTGTAGCATATCTTTTGCATGACGTAGCAGTCAACCCCAGCATTTTTTTAGCTGTTCGTAATTACTGGGCAAGTTTACGTTCAGTAGTTTGCCATTGGTTTCTGAACGACCGGCACACATACAGTGTTGCCATCTCCTTTTGATGAAAAAGCACTAAAATCGACCCCAAAAAAGCACCAAAAAGCAAAAAAAATTGTTGGAAAGCACCCAAAAAAAAAAAAAAAAAAAATCCGCCAAATCCCAATCAGAATTACTCTCGAGCCAAAAAAAAGCACTAAATTACAATATCTTTATTTATTTTATTTTTTTTTTCTTTCTTTTTTTTTTTTTTGGGGGGGGGGGGGGGGGGAGGGGAAGCATTAACACAAGCACTGCGGGTATTCATTCAAAATGTTATAAAGTAGCACATTATAATTTATTGTAATCACTGAATATTAGAATGGAGTTTATTCCAGATCTGCCAAATCCCAGTCAGACAACTCCTCTTCAGTTTCTGTAGCCATTTCCTGCTGTGTTTGCTCCTGCGATGATGATGATGATGATGATGATGATGATGATGATGATGATGATGATGATGATGATGATGATGATGATGATGATGATGATGATGATGATGATGATGATGATGATGATGATGATGATGATGATGATGATGATGATGATGATGATGATGATGATGATGATGATGATGATGATGATGATGATGATGATGATGATGATGATGATGATGATGATGATGATGATGATGATGATGATGATGATGATGATGATGATGATGATGATGATGATGATGATGATGATGATGATGATGATGATGATGATGATGATGATGATGATGATGATGATGATGATGATGATGATGATGATGATGATGATGATGATGATGATGATGATGATGATGATGATGATGATGATGATGATGATGATGATGATGATGATGATGATGATGATGATGATGATGATGATGATGATGATGATGATGATGATGATGATGATGATGATGATGATGATGATGATGATGATGATGATGATGATGATGATGATGATGATGATGATGATGATGATGATGATGATGATGATGATGATGATGATGATGATGATGATGATGATGATGATGATGATGATGATGATGATGATGATGATGATGATGATGATGATGATGATGATGATGATGATGATGATGATGATGATGATGATGATGATGATGATGATGATGATGATGATGATGATGATGATGATGATGATGATGATGATGATGATGATGATGATGATGATGATGATGATGATGATGATGATGATGATGATGATGATGATGATGATGATGATGATGATGATGATGATGATGATGATGATGATGATGATGATGATGATGATGATGATGATGATGATGATGATGATGATGATGATGATGATGATGATGATGATGATGATGATGATGATGATGATGATGATGATGATGATGATGATGATGATGATGATGATGATGATGATGATGATGATGATGATGATGATGATGATGATGATGATGATGATGATGATGATGATGATGATGATGATGATGATGATGATGATGATGATGATGATGATGATGATGATGATGATGATGATGATGATGATGATGATGATGATGATGATGATGATGATGATGATGATGATGATGATGATGATGATGATGATGATGATGATGATGATGATGATGATGATGATGATGATGATGATGATGATGATGATGATGATGATGATGATGATGATGATGATGATGATGATGATGATGATGATGATGATGATGATGATGATGATGATGATGATGATGATGATGATGATGATGATGATGATGATGATGATGATGATGATGATGATGATGATGATGATGATGATGATGATGATGATGATGATGATGATGATGATGATGATGATGATGATGATGATGATGATGATGATGATGATGATGATGATGATGATGATGATGATGATGATGATGATGATGATGATGATGATGATGATGATGATGATGATGATGATGATGATGATGATGATGATGATGATGATGATGATGATGATGATGATGATGATGATGATGATGATGATGATGATGATGATGATGATGATGATGATGATGATGATGATGATGATGATGATGATGATGATGATGATGATGATGATGATGATGATGATGATGATGATGATGATGATGATGATGATGATGATGATGATGATGATGATGATGATGATGATGATGATGATGATGATGATGATGATGATGATGATGATGATGATGATGATGATGATGATGATGATGATGATGATGATGATGATGATGATGATGATGATGATGATGATGATGATGATGATGATGATGATGATGATGATGATGATGATGATGATGATGATGATGATGATGATGATGATGATGATGATGATGATGATGATGATGATGATGATGATGATGATGATGATGATGATGATGATGATGATGATGATGATGATGATGATGATGCTGATGATGATGATGATGATGATGATGCTGATGATGATGATGATGATGATGATGATGATGATGATGATGATGATGATGATGATGATGATGATGATGATGATGATGATGATGATGATGATGATGATGATGATGATGATGATGATGATGATGATGATGATGATGATGATGATGATGATGATGATGATGATGATGATGATGATGATGATGATGATGATGATGATGATGATGATGATGATGATGATGATGATGATGATGATGATGATGATGATGATGATGATGATGATGATGATGATGATGATGATGATGATGATGATGATGATGATGATGATGATGATGATGATGATGATGATGATGATGATGATGATGATGATGATGATGATGATGATGATGATGATGATGATGATGATGATGATGATGATGATGATGATGATGATGATGATGATGATGATGATGATGATGATGATGATGATGATGATGATGATGATGATGATGATGATGATGATGATGATGATGATGATGATGATGATGATGATGATGATGATGATGATGATGATGATGATGATGATGATGATGATGATGATGATGATGATGATGATGATGATGATGATGATGATGATGATGATGATGATGATGATGATGATGATGATGATGATGATGATGATGATGATGATGATGATGATGATGATGATGATGATGATGATGATGATGATGATGATGATGATGATGATGATGATGATGATGATGATGATGATGATGATGATGATGATGATGATGATGATGATGATGATGATGATGATGATGATGATGATGATGATGATGATGATGATGATGATGATGATGATGATGATGATGATGATGATGATGATGATGATGATGATGATGATGATGATGATGATGATGATGATGATGATGATGATGATGATGATGATGATGATGATGATGATGATGATGATGATGATGATGATGATGATGATGATGATGATGATGATGATGATGATGATGATGATGATGATGATGATGATGATGATGATGATGATGATGATGATGATGATGATGATGATGATGATGATGATGATGATGATGATGATGATGATGATGATGATGATGATGATGATGATGATGATGATGATGATGATGATGATGATGATGATGATGATGATGATGATGATGATGATGATGATGACTGATGATGATGATGATGATGATGATGATGATGATGATGATGATGATGATGATGATGATGATGATGATGATGATGATGATGATGATGATGATGATGATGATGATGATGATGATGATGATGATGATGATGATGATGATGATGATGATGATGATGATGATGATGATGATGATGATGATGATGATGATGATGATGATGATGATGATGATGATGATGATGATGATGATGATGATGATGATGATGATGATGATGATGATGATGATGATGATGATGATGATGATGATGATGATGATGATGATGATGATGATGATGATGATGATGATGATGATGATGATGATGATGATGATGATGATGATGATGATGATGATGATGATGATGATGATGATGATGATGATGATGATGATGATGATGATGATGATGATGATGATGATGATGATGATGATGATGATGATGATGATGATGATGATGATGATGATGATGATGATGATGATGATGATGATGATGATGATGATGATGATGATGATGATGATGATGATGATGATGATGATGATGATGATGATGATGATGATGATGATGATGATGATGATGATGATGATGATGATGATGATGATGATGATGATGATGATGATGATGATGATGATGATGATGATGATGATGATGATGATGATGATGATGATGATGATGATGATGATGATGATGATGATGATGATGATGATGATGATGATGATGATGATGATGATGATGATGATGATGATGATGATGATGATGATGATGATGATGATGATGATGATGATGATGATGATGATGATGATGATGATGATGATGATGATGATGATGATGATGATGATGATGATGATGATGATGATGATGATGATGATGATGATGATGATGATGATGATGATGATGATGATGATGATGATGATGATGATGATGATGATGATGATGATGATGATGATGATGATGATGATGATGGATGATGATGATGATGATGATGATACAGAAATAAAATTCTAACTTTTTTTTTCCTTTCAAATAATATTACATGATAATAATACTACACTAACGTGACGACGGTGAGAATCAGCAGTGGTTCGAATCGAGTCGGTTAATTACGGGTATGTGAGCCAGCCGCTCAGAAAGCAATGGCAAACTACTGAACGTAATCTTGCCAAAGAAATCAACAATCAGCTGAAAGATGTTGATGTTGACAGCGATGTCCTGTAAAGGATGCAAACCTATTACATAAATAAACGCCATGGATTGATTTTTTTTTTTTTTTTAAAGTTTATTTCATACAAATCAATGTATATTTACAAGGCGTAATGTGTGTTTCTTTTGTTTGTGTATATTACAGAGCGTTGCCGTTTGTTAGTGTTAGGTGTCACATGTGTGAACAAAGCAAATACATACATATATACAGTTATATTATGACATTTAAGGCATAGTGCATGTAAACGCGCGCACACACACACAAACACACACTCGTACACATGCGCGTGCAAATACATGCAACACACACACACACCTGCATCCACACCCAGACGCATACATATGTTACTGCCAGCGACACAGGTACACATCCACAATATATTTCATGTTGCACATTCAAATATAATAATGGGAAAATTAATAATAATGGTAGCAGTAGTAATAAACGTATTAATAATAATAAGTAATAATAATAATAAATAATAAATAATAATAATTGTCAGATTATTTGGCCTGTAAAACATTTTTTTTTTAAATTCATGTTTTCCTTTAAAATTCGAATACAACAAATGCATTAATATACACATATGCGATAATATTACATTTATGGCATGTGCAATTGCCTACACATTACTTGATGATGATGATGATGATGATGATGATGATGATGATGATGATGATGATGATGATGATGATGATGATGATGATGATGATGATGATGATGATGATGATGATGATGATGATGATGATGATGATGATGATGATGATGATGATGATGATGATGATGATGATGATGATGATGATGATGATGATGATGATGATGATGATGATGATGATGATGATGATGATGATGATGATGATGATGATGATGATGATGATGATGATGATGATGATGATGATGATGATGATGATGATGATGATGATGATGATGATGATGATGATGATGATGATGATGATGATGATGATGATGATGATGATGATGATGATGATGATGATGATGATGATGATGATGATGATGATGATGATGATGATGATGATGATGATGATGATGATGATGATGATGATGATGATGATGATGATGATGATGATGATGATGATGATGATGATGATGATGATGATGATGATGATGATGATGATGATGATGATGATGATGATGATGATGATGATGATGATGATGATGATGATGATGATGATGATGATGATGATGATGATGATGATGATGATGATGATGATGATGATGATGATGATGATGATGATGATGATGATGATGATGATGATGATGATGATGATGATGATGATGATGATGATGATGATGATGATGATGATGATGATGATGATGATGATGATGATGATGATGATGATGATGATGATGATGATGATGATGATGATGATGATGATGATGATGATGATGATGATGATGATGATGATGATGATGATGATGATGATGATGATGATGATGATGATGATGATGATGATGATGATGATGATGATGATGATGATGATGATGATGATGATGATGATGATGATGATGATGATGATGATGATGATGATGATGATGATGATGATGATGATGATGATGATGATGATGATGATGATGATGATGATGATGATGATGATGATGATGATGATGATGATGATGATGATGATGATGATGATGATGATGATGATGATGATGATGATGATGATGATGATGATGATGATGATGATGATGATGATGATGATGATGATGATGATGATGATGATGATGATGATGATGATGATGATGATGATGATGATGATGATGATGATGATGATGATGATGATGATGATGATGATGATGATGATGATGATGATGATGATGATGATGATGATGATGATGATGATGATGATGATGATGATGATGATGATGATGATGATGATGATGATGATGATGATGATGATGATGATGATGATGATGATGATGATGATGATGATGATGATGATGATGATGATGATGATGATGATGATGATGATGATGATGATGATGATGATGATGATGATGATGATGATGATGATGATGATGATGATGATGATGATGATGATGATGATGATGATGATGATGATGATGATGATGATGATGATGATGATGATGATGATGATGATGATGATGATGATGATGATGGTGGTGGTGGTGGTGGTGGTGGTGGTGATGATGATACAGAAATAAAATTCTAACTTTTTTTTTTCCTTTCAAATAATATTACATGATAATAATACTACACTAACGTGACGACGGTGAGAATCAGCAGTGGTTCGAATCGAGTCGGTTAATTACGGGTATGTGAGCCAGCCGCTCAGAAAGCAATGGCAAACTACTGAACGTAATCTTGCCAAAGAAATCAACAATCAGCTGAAAGATGTTGATGTTGACAGCGATGTCCTGTAAAGGATGCAAACCTATTACATAAATAAACGCCATGGATTGATTTTTTTTTTTTTAAAGTTTATTTCATACAAATCAATGTATATTTACAAGGCGTAATGTGTGTTTCTTTTGTTTGTGTATATTACAGAGCGTTGCCGTTTGTTAGTGTTAGGTGTCACATGTGTGAACAAAGCAAATACATACATATATACAGTTATATTATGACATTTAAGGCATAGTGCATGTAAACGCGCGCACACACACACAAACACACACTCGTACACATGCGCGTGCAAATACATGCAACACACACACACACCTGCATCCACACCCAGACGCATACATATGTTACTGCCAGCGACACAGGTACACATCCACAATATATTTCATGTTGCACATTCAAATATAATAATGGGAAAATTAATAATAATGGTAGCAGTAGTAATAAACGTATTAATAATAATAAGTAATAATAATAATAATAATAAATAATAATAATTGTCAGATTATTTGGCCTGTAAAACATTTTTTTTTTAAATTCATGTTTTCCTTTAAAATTTCGAATACAACAAATGCATTAATATACACATATGCGATAATATTACATTTATGGCATGTGCAATTGCCTACACATTACTTGATGATGATGATGATGATGATGATGATGATGATGATGATGATGATGATGATGATGATGATGATGATGATGATGATGATGATGATGATGATGATGATGATGATGATGATGATGATGATGATGATGATGATGATGATGATGATGATGATGATGATGATGATGATGATGATGATGATGATGATGATGATGATGATGATGATGATGATGATGATGATGATGATGATGATGATGATGATGATGATGATGATGATGATGATGATGATGATGATGATGATGATGATGATGATGATGATGATGATGATGATGATGATGATGATGATGATGATGATGATGATGATGATGATGATGATGATGATGATGATGATGATGATGATGATGATGATGATGATGATGATGATGATGATGATGATGATGATGATGATGATGATGATGATGATGATGATGATGATGATGATGATGATGATGATGATGATGATGATGATGATGATGATGATGATGATGATGATGATGATGATGATGATGATGATGATGATGATGATGATGATGATGATGATGATGATGATGATGATGATGATGATGATGATGATGATGATGATGATGATGATGATGATGATGATGATGATGATGATGATGATGATGATGATGATGATGATGATGATGATGATGATGATGATGATGATGATGATGATGATGATGATGATGATGATGATGATGATGATGATGATGATGATGATGATGATGATGATGATGATGATGATGATGATGATGATGATGATGATGATGATGATGATGATGATGATGATGATGATGATGATGATGATGATGATGATGATGATGATGATGATGATGATGATGATGATGATGATGATGATGATGATGATGATGATGATGATGATGATGATGATGATGATGATGATGATGATGATGATGATGATGATGATGATGATGATGATGATGATGATGATGATGATGATGATGATGATGATGATGATGATGATGATGATGATGATGATGATGATGATGATGATGATGATGATGATGATGATGATGATGATGATGATGATGATGATGATGATGATGATGATGATGATGATGATGATGATGATGATGATGATGATGATGATGATGATGATGATGATGATGATGATGATGATGATGATGATGATGATGATGATGATGATGATGATGATGATGATGATGATGATGATGATGATGATGATGATGATGATGATGATGATGATGATGATGATGATGATGATGATGATGATGATGATGATGATGATGATGATGATGATGATGATGATGATGATGATGATGATGATGATGATGATGATGATGATGATGATGATGATGATGATGATGATGATGATGATGATGATGATGATGATGATGATGATGATGATGATGATGATGATGATGATGATGATGATGATGATGATGATGATGATGATGATGATGATGATGATGATGATGATGATGATGATGATGATGATGATGATGATGATGATGATGATGATGATGATGATGATGATGATGATGATGATGATGATGATGATGATGATGATGATGATGATGATGATGATGATGATGATGATGATGATGATGATGATGATGATGATGATGATGATGATGATGATGATGATGATGATGATGATGATGATGATGATGATGATGATGATGATGATGATGATGATGATGATGATGATGATGATGATGATGATGATGATGATGATGATGATGATGATGATGATGATGATGATGATGATGATGATGATGATGATGATGATGATGATGATGATGATGATGATGATGATGATGATGATGATGATGATGATGATGATGATGATGATGATGATGATGATGATGATGATGATGATGATGATGATGATGATGATGATGATGATGATGATGATGATGATGATGATGATGATGATGATGATGATGATGATGATGATGATGATGATGATGATGATGATGATGATGATGATGATGATGATGATGATGATGATGATGATGATGATGATGATGATGATGATGATGATGATGATGATGATGATGATGATGATGATGATGATGATGATGATGATGATGATGATGATGATGATGATGATGATGATGATGATGATGATGATGATGATGATGATGATGATGATGATGATGATGATGATGATGATGATGATGATGATGATGATGATGATGATGATGATGATGATGATGATGATGATGATGATGATGATGATGATGATGATGATGATGATGATGATGATGATGATGATGATGATGATGATGATGATGATGATGATGATGATGATGATGATGATGATGATGATGATGATGATGATGATGATGATGATGATGATGATGATGATGATGATGATGATGATGATGATGATGATGATGATGATGATGATGATGATGATGATGATGATGATGATGATGATGATGATGATGATGATGATGATGATGATGATGATGATGATGATGATGATGATGATGATGATGATGATGATGATGATGATGATGATGATGATGATGATGATGATGATGATGATGATGATGATGATGATGATGATGATGATGATGATGATGATGATGATGATGATGATGATGATGATGATGATGATGATGATGATGATGATGATGATGATGATGATGATGATGATGATGATGATGATGATGATGATGATGATGATGATGATGATGATGATGATGATGATGATGATGATGATGATGATGATGATGATGAGGATGATGATGATGATGATGATGATGATGATGATGATGATGATGATGATGATGATGATAGTATGGTATACGTAACTTATGAGATCACATATGTCATGCTCCCCCCTCACCCCCCCCCACCCCCCCCCCTCCCCCCAGTGAGACGCAGTTCACTGTCAGATTGATGGAGTCCAAGATTGGTCCCTTCACAAGGCTAAGTCACTTCCTGATATGGGTTGTTGACTGTCCATTGCTCCTAAGAGATCTGGAATGAAACGAACGGAGATGGGTAGTATCTACGTCTACACATCTCAAACACATATGTCTATACATTCATATAAACATACATTCAAGTCATAATATATGATGGTATGATGATATATGATGGCATGTTACATAAACATATATCAGTTCTAAATAAATAAATATATATGTATATATTCATAAAACTATTTAGAACATCTATAGCTTAAAGCATACATATTCACATACATTTATGTAATGAAGTGTTTCCCATATAAGTTCACCTCACTTACTCTCTCCCTTTCTGATTCATTCATACTGTCTTGTCGGAAGGGCTGGTCGCACAGTCCTGTCGAACATTAAATGCCTTCCCTGAATCTGTCTGGGATATTGAATGTCCTAAGTCATGTCTGTCCTCATGCAGACATCATGCAGACAAGGTGAACTGGTGCCATTCCTCAAACCAAGTGGTTTCACCTCAATCTTGGTAGGCACTCAAAGTGTTGGTCCAAATAATCAATGTTAATTGGACGCTATCAAGAGACTGGTAGCTCTCAGGAATTTCTCCTAAGTAGTCAGTCTCCCCAATGTTTAACATCATACAGGATGAATCTAAATGTATCTCCTGTACATGCATAAGCCACACGCTCATGTAGCTTGGATAATGGATTTCTCCAAATTATCACATACAACAAATCAGACAACCAAGTGGTGAATGAAAGAAGAAGATAAAGTTCACAGTGTAATAGTAAATCTAGAAACTGGAACACTGAGTAACATAGAAAATCCACTAGTGTAAAGTTTGGGAGAATATGTAGAAACAGGAAACTACACAAGCCTTCAGACTAGCAGACAAACTAATCAGAG
Source organism: Cepaea nemoralis (assembly GCA_014155875.1). NCBI lineage: Eukaryota > Metazoa > Mollusca > Gastropoda > Stylommatophora > Helicidae > Cepaea > Cepaea nemoralis. The sequence goes on from JACEFZ010019861.1 coordinate 16,917, forward strand.
TAATGGTATTACCTGGGTTATAGCTAGGAAATTCCATCATAATACTTCGTACAGAAGTCCAACAGAACGAAATGTTAATATTTCTCCAGTAGGTATCCTAAGAATGCTATTGTAAATGCGTCTGAGGATTGTTGTCACTGCTCATAGTTTTATTCTCTCCGTTCCTGGCTAGTTTCCACGTTGGCTAATTAATATGCCCCATATTCATTAACTCCACCTATTTTCCACATGGACTGTAGTTATTTCTGCCAATCAAATTGACCGATGCCCCGCCACATTCCTGAAACAATGAAACATGCTTTGGCGGTGATGCAGTTGCGTCATAGTTACATTCCACTCTGCTATTGCCTCCTCCTTGGTTGCTGGCAATAATGTGTCAGCCATGTGTTCCTACTTTGCTGCGTATTGCAGTGAGGTGTTAAGCATCTGGTCCTAATTGCTCCTTTGTGGTGGCAACTACAGATGACGTCCCGGCTCCCCAAAGTCTGGACTTCTACCGCATGTGTTATTTCAGACGGGTCTGGCTGACCCTCTTATCTCCCATTCTGCCGTGGCTGGTTCACACGTTAGGTCCTGTTGAACTAAGGTGTTAGGTGTCTGTCCCTATTCCAACCACAGGATTGTAAACTAACACGTCAATCTCAACTGACTGGCTCCGCGATGTATCAACGTCGTCCCCAGCCCAGATTTCACACTTTGCCGTCTTTCTCTTCCCTTGTACTGAAAACAGTGAGTTTTCAACCTTTGATAGCGCCCGCCGACTGGTGCCGTGGTGTCTGGGTTTTACGTTTGATCTGTACATCAAAGCTTTCTCAGACCTAGCATTACAGAAATGATGGGGCGTGCGTGGTCAAAATGTATTTTTCTCTTGTTTTCAATCTCTGTTAGTTTTTCCTTATTCCTTGGTTGGGGACTCAGATTATTTCTGGTGGACAATTATTCTTTTACTTAGAGAATGATAGAATATTTCTTGTGTTGTCATGGCGTTTCGTCACAGTATCTTCTTTCCCATTCTTGCTAGGGATAGGGAACTACACTTCGTTCCATACAAACCCACGACTATAATATTCGTTAAGCGGGACATACCGAACCGTGTAAGCCAAAAGAGGCTGTTCAATAGGGCATGGTAGATGGTTCCCGAGAACACTGGGTAATATCTACACGTTCCCCTTCACATATTAAAGGAGAGGGGGGAACACATATAATTACCCACACAACACCACAAAAGCTTTGTCGTGAGAAAGGCAGGGTTTGCAAGTGAGAGGGAAGCCGGGAAACGAATGTGCTCAGTAATAATAAAGGCATGGCATGAGAGAAGGGAGTGAATCTGGTATGAAGAGAATATGTAATGTGCATAGGGTCAAACGACACGACCTATACAAGCTGGAGGCCTAGTCTAGGAAAGACGCCGCCAATCCAGGACCTCTTAACAGGTCAGGCCAATTCACTTAGGTCTCCTGTATAGCTCTATTATATATATTTACTTTATGCCAACTGATATGATGAGACCATTAGGAGTCTCCATGTCGGCTGTACCTGAAGTTTAAGCTAGAGGCTCTCACCAATGTTTGTCCTCTCCAGGGTCCTTCTTTTGGAAGTGAAGAGAGCTGAAAGTATCGACAGGGCCTCTACGCATAAAGCTATATTCAACTGATGAATGCCAGGTCAAGTTATTGGCCATACCAGGCATAATGTTACCATCTCTGAGGGAGAAGGCAAAACTAATCTTGAATGAGTGACAATCCGCAGTGATAACGCAACTCACGTCATCTCGTCGACATAGGGTCGAGTGCTTTTATGATCCTGGCTGGACCTACGCCTAATTCTCAGTCATACCCATCCTTGTCCGTGACAGTGAAAGGCACATACCCATTCCCCATTCACGAACTGTTGTAGAGAACTATCTGTTTTAACTGTCTTGATATTTTTCCTGTGCTTTCCTGTATTAAGTTATTAAATTGAAATTATAGTTTACTATGACGATCGCAGTGTTATATGTTGTGAGCCAGAAAGAATAGGCCCCGAGGTCAAGAGTGACAGTGAGTCCGGGGAACGGTGGAGGGTTGGCAGGCAAAGACCTATCCCAGCCAGGGCTAAAGAATAATAATTGCAGCATTGTGACAGGGGTATTTGGGACCCTCCACGTAACTTGTTGGAAGGTGCCTTGAAGAAACTAGATCAAGAATCGCTATGGCAGAGGTAGCATTTTGCAAGATGGAAAACACAGCTAACCATTAAAAGGATGTCCATTGCGGGAAAAGTGTACATATACTTTTGTATGGATGTGAAACGTGGACGATGAGCAGAAAAGCTGAAAAACATCTAACGGCAGTGGAAATGCGGTTTCTGAAGAAAATAAACAGAATACCATGGACAGACAGAAACACCAATGAGCAAGTCCTACAAGAAGCACATCAACACCGTAAACTAATTGGAGAAATTAGACGCAAACAGTCAAAAAAATTTTAGCACGTTATAAGAAGAAATAAACTTGAGAACTTGGGAGGCAACTGGCAAGATTGAGGGCAGAGGAGTAAATATATCGATGGCTAGACCACATGGCGTGGTCGAAACAAGAATACATATCTCAACCATGACTCTGGTGATCGTTTAAGATGACGAAACATGACCGCAAACACTTATCGCTGATGGCACATGATGATGATGTTTACAATAGAGCTGTAATATTTTCGCCTATCGGCTGACACATCCAACTTCTTCATGCATTTGTTGACCGGGTTAACCTTCCCGAATATTTTGTAGGACGTTCTACTCTCAATGTTGTAATATCATCTTCATCTCTCTATCCCAGCTAACCCGTTTAGAACAGCTGAACACATCTCGGTCAGTCCTCAAGAGAAGGCAGGAGCAGACTATGGGCATTCCCCACCATCCAAGGAGGCTGCCATAATTACAGACAAAATGCGCTCTGGTTCTGAGCTCACGTAGGGAATCACCACGCTCTGCACATGGCTGCTTAGCCTCACTTCTGTATATTAAGCCTTCCGTTCACCACAGGCTGCTCCGCCAGAAACCAAAAGAATGCATTAACGCCCTAACAATGATCTTTCAGTTCAGCATTTCAACGTAATGTATTTGCTATCCAAGCAATGTTCCATTCCGTAAAAACTGCGACGCTTTTTCTACCTTTGACGATGCCCACATAATAAACTTGAAAATTCTATTTCAAGATGTCTATGACCAATGTGAAATATTGAAAAATTCAGCCAGACAGTCTGCAGGAACAACTATCCCAAAATTGGAGATGATATACCGTAAGAAATGGATAACTGAAAAGATCCTGAAACCGCAACTCATAATTAATGCACTAAAGAATATATCATCTCACTAACAAAAGTACATATAAAAGTCACAACAGAAACAATGAATGCCTCAGAAGAATATGAATTACATTCTGCAGACAGTGTAATATTAGTCGTCAGGGGTAAAAAATAATCCAGGCGGCTGGAAATTCCCACCCGGCACCTGAATTTTCAATAATTTTATTAGCCTGTGTATAAACAACAACAAAAATAGAGAGAGAGAGAGAGAGAGAGAGAGGAGAGAGAGAGAGAGAGAGAGAGAGAGAGGAGAGAGAGAGAGAGAGAGAGAGAGAGAGGAGAGAGAGAGAGAGAGAGAGGGTGGGATGGGGGGGGGGCTGTTTAATACTCAAAATATTTTGGCACTACAAAAAAAAAAAGGAACGAAAGAGTCACCTGGCCAAAATAACTCTAATGTAGTTGAAGCTAGATTGAATAAAGAAATATTTTAAAAAATCAATGCAACTAACTACAGCAGTCAATAAATTCCCTTGGAGAGTGGGGCATTTGCTTCCATATTTCTTAATTATGTTTGCAACATGCAAATATTTCACATCCACCAGCTGAATATAAAATATTTACACACAAAAAACACATCTGCAAAATACAGCCCATTTGATATGTAAAGGGCACTTTACTAATGACAATGTAGAATATAAGTCGTCAAAGTTAAGGGCACTTTAATAATGACAATGTACAATATAAGTAAAGGGCACTTTACTAAAGACAGTGTACAATATAAATCAAAGTAAAGGACTCTTTACAATGTGCTATACAAGTAAAAGTATAGGATACTTTAAGATACCTTGAGATGACATTGTATATGGTGCTAGTCCCAGTTGTTACTGGTACACATTGTGTGATATTACAACGGGTGCCTTTACTTCCCAGAACACTTCCTAGTTCTCATTTTATGCCGGGTCAACCTTGGATCCCGGATCGATTAAAAAAAACTATGCTCAGACCACTGTATAGGTAAGCAAGCAGACTAACCACTATTCCAAGATGGCTCACACATTTAAAAGACAAAACATAAATAAAACCCACAAACCTTAACATCTGCAGAGAAATCAGGAGGATTGACACTGTTGTACTGTGCAATAAGATAATAGTTCCTGTCTGTTGCCACCATTCGATAAATGAACAGTGACTGTACACTAAGGGCAGGTGATGGAATAGTAGCTCTACTAGCATCACAGTAGACTGAGAATTTACCCTCTGGAGTTATTGTATTTGTTGACACAATTGATTGCTGGCCGCTCACTGTAGACAGAAGGAACAAATAATCCATAAACACATGTTATGAGGCCTTAATCTGGTTTCATATAAAGAATAGTTTCTGTGACAATGGTTTGTTGAGACGCATTCATACAAAACCTTATCAGTGTTCCATTATTTACTATGGCAATTGTCCATTTGGAGAGATGTTGAAGGTCGAAGCCTAAAGCTGTTACAGCACAATTATGACATATTTTATAATTAAGAAACGAATCAATGGAGGCAGAAACAAGAACACCTTCAACCACGTAATCATCACATTTGGCAGAGAATATAAAGAGTGATGTGGTGGATTGCTAGAACTGATGGTACAACAGCTGATACCACCTGTTCTACCAATAGTCCAGTTGCTGCTCTGTTCCATCTCCATATAGCTTACAATACACTTATACTGCTGCTCGTAATCAGTGTGTACTTTAGGTCTCAGCGTTGAGACCCTTTCGAACTGTGAACAACCAGTGCTGCCAGCTTGAGGTGCTGCAGGATTGTTTACAATTACTTTATTACTTAGTAAATTTGAGGGCCGCCAACTGCCAAAGTCGTCCTCAGCCCAGAATTCCCACCGAAAACTGACACCGGTTGCCGGACCCTGAATAAAAGAGTGAAAGGAAAAAAGAAAATTTGGTTTAAACAAGGGATATTAGGAAATACTAATCAGAAAATTGTTCCTTCTCAGGGGCAGAGTGGTTAAAATATCCACTCCCTAGCTCATTCAGTCCTGGTTTAATTCATGGTGTGGACTTTTACAAAATGTGAGTAGTATGTTTTACTCTCCCTGATCCTGGGGCAATGGATCATACGTCCAGCCTTCTCGGACAAGGATGGACAAACTCTAGGGACCTAAGTTGCACATATTGAACATCCTCAACAGTTGGACACAGACAAGAGCAGGCAGAATACTCCCCCACCCTAGGATCATTTCACAAATATAAAACCCACCCACAGCAGAATATGCCTGTGTGACTCTGACAGACATTCTGATCCTGTGCTGAGATTCTCCTCGTGTGGCCTGTGGGAGGAGTCTGGAGTACTTGAGGAGATATCCATGAGAGGAGTCTGGAGTACTTGAGGAGATATCCATGGGAGGAGTCTGGAGCACTTCAGGAGATATCCATAGGAGGAGTCTGGGGCACTTCAGGAGATATCCATGGGCGGTATCTGGAACACTTAAGGAGATATCCATGTGTGCTCTAAGGGAGGAGCATGGCGCACTTAAGGAGATATCCATGTGGATCTAAGGGAGGATTCTGGAGCACTTACGGATATATCCATGTCTGATCTAAGGGAGGATTCTGGAGCACTTACTGATATATTCATGTGTGATCTAAGGGAGGATTCTGGAGCACTTACTGATATATTCATGTGTGATCTAAGGGAGGATTCTGGAGCACTTACTGATATATTCATGTGTGATCTAAGGGAGGATTCTGGAGCACTTACGGATATATTCATGTGTGATCTAAGGGAGGATTCTGGAGCACTTACGGATATATCCATGTGTGATCTAAGGGAGGATTCTGGAGCACTTAAGGATATTTCCATGTGCTACAATATTGATCCTTAACCAAAGCCATGTTTCTTCTGACATAAATATATACATTTCGTCATGTAGCAGATCCCATGCAGAGCATCACTCTCATTATGACTCACTAAAAGTGTTTCGATCTCTCTTCGGTTCTTCCACCTCATGCACCCCCATGCTCAAGATGACTGCAATGTCCTGTGTTTAACGTCGTGCTGGTTGACCCCCGTCTCTTCTTCCAGGAACCACGCCTTCCATCACTGTTCTCCCCAAGCCACTGTGATGTTTAATATGGCCAAATTATTTCAGTTTCTGGGACATGATACTGTTTATGAGCCTGTTTCTTTAATGTTCAGATCTTATAAAAATTTCAGTATTTTCTTCTTGGTTTATGATACTCTAAGAACATTTCAGTAATATTATAGGACACAAACCCTACTTTTCTTATTTAGTGAATGTGTAAATGGGTCCATGATTTCTATTGGCGTTTGTAGTCTGGTGGATAGTAACCTGGTAACATACCTACTAGCACTAAAAACTCATGTATTCTCCCATACAACACTTCTCTGATTTGGTGCAGAGATCCCTGTCTCTCGTGTGCTTAAATATGCTTATCAGACCGAAGTTCCGTGGCATTTTAGTAGTTGTATTTACAACTTGCCCTTCTCATAGTACCCGAAATGGTACCCAGACAAATAACCCCTATATAATAGAGGGTTAACAAGACCGGAGTCTTGGCTAAATAAGTACACCTTCAAATCTTGATCTGTGTGTGTATTTTTATACACTTTTACTCCCGTATGTTATATAATGCTAAATATGTAGTTACCTTGTTCTTTTATCCCCCTCAGACTACATGTGTCCCTGTCGGCTTGTTAGTGTGTTAACTAATCCGTTAATAATGATGTTCCTAATAAAGTGACTGTATTTTAAGTTGATAGTGTTGAGTTTTGAGGTTTGTGTAACGTGCGTGCTGAATGTGTGGTGTAATTCCAAGCGTCACGAGTTGGGATAACCTCAATCACGAAATACTGCACTGTGTGCAATACATGATCAGGCATTCCAAGTAGTGGTGCTTAGATGTATCCTAACTGCTAAACTAAGTCTATTACACTAACTACTTGATTAAACTCACTAATAAACTAAGTTCTACACATGTACTGACAAATTAGACAAGTCATGAACTTTTACATGGAAGACGCAGACAAATTACAATGAATACGTTTTGCGTACAATTTGTCCGCCAAGTGTATCGTTCTCTCATTTAATCCTTTCACTCAGTCATTCACTCATCTGACATTCCAACTAGTAATTGGTTAAAATATATATTTAAAGTTGAGGTAAGCGTTATTGCCCTTAGGAAAAATGGGCTAGGCGATATTTGCCCTTTAAGAAAATACGTACTTTTTGTACGATGAATGAAAAATAGGTTATAATTTAACTAGAGACACTTGTATAGGACGGTTATTTAGGATATGAATGGTACCGTCTGTAATATTAAAGTAGAATATGTACAAGTTACATGTTAACACAATTTATATACATCATTAATGGAAATATAATACATATTTAATAGTAAACTAATTAATTAAATAACTCCAACGATGATGTGCGCGTTGACGTCCCTTCGTTCGTGTGTTATGCCATGAATGTTAAAGTTAGTATGGCTGTCTCTTAAGTGTTGTCGTCGATGTTGTTCTGTTTCGGCTGTTTGCAAAGTTTTGTAGCAACAGCAAGTATGGATTGCTCTCACCGTTCCGTATGAAATATTACAGTGTTCAGAGTCAGTTCACTGGTTGATATCATTGGTTACAATAAACACAGTTACTGTTTCTTGCTGGAATCGTTCTAGAGCTTAGGCATTTGATGGTATAGTTCTTACAATCTGGCTCTTCAAGTATGTTTATAGGTGTCGTAATTAAACTAATCACTGAGAGTACTCTAGCAGGTGTAGAGTCACACTGATTATATGTAACGAACTAAAAGTATCACAGTTTATAGTGTGGCTACTGGCCAATGTGATCAGAGTCATTCTACTGGCGCATTTGTCTGCCGTGATAAAAGGTCAGCCACTATGTTATCGGTGCCCTTAATATGGCGAATTTCGAAGTCAAAGTCCTGAAGTAGAAGACACCATCTTTGTAACCTGTTGTTTTTGGGCGACCCATGGTTAAGGACTAATAATGGCGAACTGTCTGTGAGGACCACAAAGTGGCTTCCCAAGAGGTACTTAGATAATCTCAATATACAGAACAATAGGCTCAAACACTCCAATTCCACTGTGGCATAACGAGTCTCAGCCTTCTTCAGTTTGCGGCTTACGTAGAGGATCGGGTGTCGTAACGCCATCCACTTCCTGCATTAAACATCCTCCTATTGCGATAGCGCTCGCATCTGTGGTCAAAATAAAGGGTAAATTTATGTTGGGTAATCGTAAGACTGGTGGATTAGAAAAAATATGTTTCAACCTACACATTGCATCATCTAAGCTGGTACTTTTACAAATTTTTGATGGATGATCTTTAGTTAACATATCAGAAAAAACTGAGGTGAGTTCTGCCCAATGTGGAATGAATTTAGAATAATAGTTAATCAGACCTAGTAAACTTCTAATCCTGCTTCTTTGTGGTAGGTACTTCTAGATTAAGGATCTTGGAAACAATTTTATCATCAGTCAACAATTTTCCTTCAGAAATTCTATGACCAAGGAAGTCTATTTGTGTATAGCCTATTTCAACCTTGGAAGGTTTGATAGTAAGTCCAAAAAGAGAGATTTGGTTGAAGACTTGTTTTAGGGTGAGTAAGTGAGAAGTCATATCAGAAGAATGAACACATATATCATCAATATAAGCAACTACATCATTAATTCCGTGTAATAACAATCTTGTTAGTCTCACAAATGTGGCCGGTGCGTTCTTCAGGCCAAAAGGAAGATATAGCCATTCGTATAACCCGAGAGGTGTTGCGAATGCTGTTATATGTCTACAAGAAGGGTGTAGAGGAACTTGCCAATATCCTTTCGCTAAATCTGTCTTAGAAAATAAGGATGATTGAGCCATATCTAAAATAAGATCTTCACAACTGTTCATAGGCTCTGCATCTGTTGTTGTTCTGGTATTCAATATTCTATAGTCGATGCACAAGCGGATTGTCTGGTCTTTCTTTTTCACCAAGACAATCGGTGAAGAATATTGAGACATAGATTTTTGAATAATGCCATTCTTCTCTAAATCTAAAATTTCTTTATCTAAATTAGATCTGTAATGGAGAGGAATAGAATATGGTCTACATTTGACCGGTCTCAGATCTGTTAGCACAATTGAATGTGTTATTCTATCAGTGCGTCCAGGTTTGTTGGAAAAGATCGTCTTATAGTCGTCCAGAAGCGTCAAAATGTCCTGTCGCTGTTGTTGTGTCAAAGTGTCAGAGATATGTATGTCCTTTATACTTCCGTCGTCAGTCATAATTGGCACAGGGATTTCAGTATTGTCCATGTCTGTCTGATTTATCACAGATGCTACAGTTTGTAAATTGTCTTCAATGTCATTGTCGTCGTCGTCGAGATCGATCGTCAATATGTCGTCAAATTTGTCGTCATTGTCAATATCACAGATTGTCGGTAATGTCCATATGTCTTCGTCGTTTTCGTCGTCGTAAGCGTGTGTCGTTAACGATGCTTCGTTTGTCGAGGTGTCATTCCGTTGGGAAATTGTCGTTTTGTCTCCGTCAACAGTTTGTTGCGTCTGTTCACTTGTCTCATTGTCCTGTCTAGCATAGTATGGTTTCAACATATTTACATGTAATAATTTCAATTTTCCATTTACAGAGAATGTAGTAGGGTTATTTCCCTTGACCAGTTTATGACATATATCACAAGATGTACAAAATGTTTTAATGTCTTGGTCGAACTTTGGCCAATAAAAATGAGTCAGGACAATTGCCTTGGTCAATTCGTATCCCATATGACCTCCAAAAGGGGAGTCATGGGCTATTTTTAGCACTTTGTCTCGATGTGCTTGTGGTAAAACAATTTGCTGTGTCGTGGCCTGCTTTGTTGTGTAAAATCTAGTTAAGATGTTATTCTGTAGCCTAAATGTCCACGATGCGTTCTTAGTGACTTTTGGTTTAAGTCCAACTAATTTGAAGTATGGTGCAAGTGTTGTATCTGCTTTCTGTTCATTACCAAAAGTGATGTTAGTTAAGTTTGGCGCTACTATTTCTAATGATTCCTGCAGTTGGTCGGTGTTGGTTTTGTGGGTTGTCTGTCGTGTTATTGCGTTTGTGTGTTGTGTGTTTTGTGGCACATTTACAGGTTCGGTACTTGGTAGTTTGGTAGCATCCTCAATTCGAGGTTTTAATTCGGTCGTATCGTTCCTAGATTCGACCGCCCCTGCATTGTACACCTTGGTGAATTCTTTCTGAATTACCTCAGTGGTTGTCTCCCTTGGTATTTTGGCAGCTTGAGACAAGCAAGAATGGTGTTTCTCTTTTGCGTCGCTATTCGTGTGGTGGATACCGTGTTTTTGCTCCCACCTTTTGATTTCTCTTTCAGAGCATGGATGTATGTTGGGTAAATTACCAAGTATAATATCCGCGACTGGATTTTCAAGGATAGCACACAATACTCGTCCCAGATATGAACTGGTGTTTGAATTTCGACCAAAGCAAGGGGGTATTTCTCTATCGTACCTGAGAATGTGCGACACGTCACATGTTTGTCTGTGTAGTCTTTAGCGTCTATTAATGTTTTCTTCACCCCACAGAGAGTTGCGCCGGAATCACGAATTAATGTGCACTTTTTGTTGTTAAGAAACCCTGTAAAAAAAACTAGCTTGCCTGTAGATGACAAAGCAGCGTTAGCTGTTTCATTTGCAATAGGTACCGTGTGGCCACATAATAATGTTGTGTCCAGTTGGAACTTAGTACAGGTGTTGCACTTACTGTCTGTTATGGTGTTTATGATGTGTACAGCATTCCCAAGCTCGCTTTCATTGTCGTGTAGATTGTCACATTCATTCAGTGACTCAAGCTCTTCGTCAGACGACGTTTCTACTAATGCAGCATTGGCCTGTTTCAATAACTTTCGGCCTTGACAGTCCTTATTATAGTGACCCCAGCTCTTGCAGAAATAACATTTAATAGCTCTGTGGTAAGCCATGCGTTTAGCTGTTTGCATATCTACCATCTTCTGGAGGTGTTGAGGGTAGGTGGGTGCTTTGTCGCACATACCGTAACTGTCGTGATGGTAATTGCAATATTGGCATTTTACTACTTTACCGAACTTGGATCGTGGTTTAAATCTACTCTCTGGTTGTTTGGAGTATTTGGTGTTCACTACTGCAGCTGCTGTATCATTGTGACTTATGTTATGTTGAAAAATATCCCTATTTGCTGTGAAAAATGCATTCCCCTTTGCCTCGATTTCCTGAATGCTCTTACAGTCCATTTGTTTTAAGAACTTGGCAAAAGGTGTGGGGATGGTGCTAACTATTTTATCTATTATAATAAGCTCCTTAAGTTTATCATGGCTATTGTTGGTTTTAGCCGAGTTAATCCATTTTGTGCATATGTCTTGGACTGTACTGACATAATCTATAAAGGTTTGGTTTGGTTGAGGAGATAATTTGGCAAATTGTTGTTGGTAACCTGCAGTGTCTAAAGAAAAATGTTGGAGAATGCGTTGTTTTAGGTACTCATAGTCTTTTCGCATTTCCTGTGGTATTGTCTCTATTACTTTCAGTGGTTCAAGAGCTAGGTTCCTCATTAGAATAAATGCCCAATCTGATTTACTGATTTTATGATGAGACATGAGACACTCAAAATTTTCTAAGTAGGCGGAGATGGAATCTCCAGAACAGAAAGCCTTCACGAGACCTTTATATTTATTATATTTTTGTTCTTCTTCTTTGCTTCTTAACTTATTTATTGATATCTCTGTGTTGGACTCCATTTCCATCTGTTTTAGTTTAATCTGTGTCTCGGCATTTAACTGGGCCTGTTTGGCGGCGGCCTCAAGCTCCATCTGTTTCTCCTGAGCCTGCAATTGCATTTTCTTCTCTTCATTGCATTAATTTGCATTTGCAATTTCTTTTCTTCGGCCTTCCATTTGCAATTTCTTTTCTTCTGCTTGCATTTGCAATTTCTTTTCTTCGGCCTCCATTTGCAGTTTCCTTTCTTCTCGTTCTATCGCTCTTTCTTCACGGGCAATATTTTCTGCGTGTGTTTTCTGTGCCCATTCTGACAGTTTCTCTTCTTTATAACCTAACTTTATTCCTTGCTCAATGCACTTATCTAAGCTAGACATTTTGTGTTTTACTTGTTTGTTAAGTTTATAGAGTTAAATCCCTTAGAAAAATATGTTGTGTGGTCAAAAATTTGGTTAACTCCCCTAATTCTTAATGTGTAAATCAAAATGCAAGGTTATGTTGGTGACAAGGTTATGAATATGCAAAGAAATCAATATGATACAAAATAATACATTGATGAAACATGAGAAGTACAGCTTAGAATTTACAATGGGTATGAGGTGAAACTTAGCTCTTAATTGAAGAACTCCTCGATGTTGTCTTGTACTCTCGTCAATGTTGGAAAGGTTTCATAGGTTGGACGCGGCACTTGTTGCGGAACAATCTGCTCGTGGAGCGAGAAAACATTAGTCACTGTCACACAAAAAAATGTCAAAATAGTAACATGTCAAAAAAAAAATGGTTTACAGAATCAAAATAATGAGGCGCTGCAGAGGCAATGGTGAGACATTGCCGAGGGACTCAGATTACTTCTATTTTATCGCTAGATAGCTACTAGTTTTATGTAAATTTGTAACGTTAACAATTTCTTTGATTTAAGCAAATCAATGTGTTACCAAAATCAATGTTTTATCAAAATTCAATGTGATATGATTAAATAATTAATTTTACATGGCATTTAACAGGTTTTTAAGAAAACATTCTATGCCACAACCGGAAAACTAGCCCCCATAAAGCCTGTCATCATCTTACTCTTATCTAAATAATGGTTCGGGTTCATACAGGCAACAATACACTGTTCGCTAGGATATAGAATATTTAATGTATACAGTGTACAGTTGGCGCAGTGGGTAAACAGACCCGCGCTTTCTTATCATACATATCACAGATAGTTAATCATCAAACATATAGTTGTCATACAACAATCTAGCACACTATCTAGCCTAAGTATATCTATGAATATCTATGAGTCCCTCTCAGGCAGGCCCTGTTGTCTCTCTCCAGTCCGTTTGTCCTCTGCCGGTCTCCGCGTGTCCTAACTCGACACGGGCGGTAACTCTGTCCGAGTTCCTCGTGGACCCCGCATTAGGCGGGCCACATCAGTGTCCACGGAATCATGGACTAGGTGACCAACTCTATCGAGAAGGTTCTAGATTACTCGGGTCCTGTGCGACTCATTGGTATCCCTTGGGCTGGAGTTGCAGCCCTTTACTCTATGGGAAAGTGAGGCGGTGACAGATGTGCTGCTGCAAGAAAGATGTATTAAAAGAGTTTTGTGCATGTGCCTTCACAGGACGTAGCAGTCAACCCCAGATTTTCGCTGTTCGTGAATTCCTGGGCAAATTTTACGTTCAGTAGTTGGCCATTGCTTTCTGAACGACCGGCACCTATACCTTTTTTCGAAAAAAACCAGCACCGCTGTGTTTCGAACCCGGTATACGGGCTCACAAACCGCCGTTCGCAAGCCCTTAGCCACGGCTACAGGTATATAAAACAAATGCAATTTAACTTGTTTGCCAATGTTGTGCCACAGGTTCCAAATACTGTTTAACCTCTGCATTGCTATACCTAGTCTACAGCCTTTTTTAAAACAGTCTCCATTGTTGCTGATTATGTAGCCAAGATAATAACAGTCTTGACATGTAGCTTTCTCCATAGACATTACTTTTCTTACTTTTATTTAACCTCAGAAAAAGATTCAGATACACATCCACAACAAAATGTGTAAGCAGCAATTGGCGCCAGTAACTGGCGCAGATCCATTATGCAACATGTGCCTACGGATGTATGTTGTCACTGTTTAGACTCAAGTGCTCGTTATAGAATGTAGCGATGGCATAGTGGTTAGTGAGCTTGCCCACTGAGAAAGTCATATAGGTTCAGCCCTCATCAATGGCAGAATTCTTTTTCCAGTTAGTACGGTTCTGAGGTTGAGTCAGCCTTCGAAATGGGTATCGTATAATGTCTGGACAGAAAAGGCAAAGGATAGGAAGTGGCTATCTCATATAAAGCCATGGCCTATTGTATGTGAGAACTTAACATATCACATCCCAATAAAAATATTTGACATGGGAATATCATCTTTAAACATAATTTAATGTCTTCTGTTTTTCAAAAGTCAAGTATCATATTTTACATGAAGCAATATTATTTAAAAATCAGAATACTTTTTAACATACAAACAAATCAAATATTTATGATGTTAGCTTTAGTACAGAAACTGAAATATCTGATGAAATTAAATAAAATTTGTTCCACATGAATCAATATCACACATTCAAAAAGGCACACATGTTAAAACTGGTTAAATTATATTGAATCAAGGAAACAGAGAAAGATGACTGACTATGTCATGAAAAAACTACAACTGGAATTAATTTTGAAAACTAGTAAAAGAAAACGGGAAACAGAAAAATCAAATTGAGGTCAAAGATGGGGCCATGGAAAGATGTTGCACGGAGACATGATACACCTATTAGGATGCTATTGTTCAACATACCGTCCAATCAGCATATACCATGCCGGAAAGCGTGGGAGGTCAGAATTCGCCATTTCACTCGATTACCAGAGTTGTGGATCAGCTCAGTATTCCTGTCTCGTCTATGCCATGTGGTCAAGCCATTCAGGTATTTACTTCTCGGTCTTATCCTTGGTCTTTTCCCCTCAGTCTTGTCAGTTGTTACCACGTTCTCCAACTCATTTCTTCTCATAACATGGCCAAAATATTATGGCTGTCTACGTCTAATTTTTCTAATCAATTTACGATTTTCATTTGTTTCTTGTAGTACTTGGTCATTGGTCTTTCTGTCTGTGCATGATATTCTTTGCATTCTCCTCAGAAACAACATTTCCACAGCCATCAAATGTTTGTCAGCTTGACTGCACATTGTTCAAGCTTTACATCCATACAACATACTGTACTCTCAAAATATAAGACATTTGAACCTGTGTTTTTGTTTTCACTCGCTCACTTGAGTTGAGTTGAATTGAGCTAAGATGTGAAATCACCGCACTCAGGACATTCCCATATGCGCTCTGTTCCCTCGTTGGACAGCCAGGAAAGAGTCACACTACTAATCGTTCTAACCGCTATCTGATTGAAAGACGTCCTGTTCTTCCCTCTGTTTTGAAATTCTTCCAGAACCCCAGCCAATCCCTCTCAATCTAATCCTGTCCACAAACGGGTTCTCAATTTGTCCCCCACCTTCTACACCTGGTCCCAAAGGCGCACGACCACCACCACCCTGTCCATATGTAATCTACCACCAAAAAGTGAATTCCCTGCATATCAGCATTTTCATTCCCCCACACCTTTGCATGGTCAGTGTATAATGAATGTGTATGATTTTCTAACTTTTAAACTTTAGCTATTTCATATTCGCCGGTCTCCCTGGCCTAGGTGTTAGCGACTTTCTCCGTAATCCCGTATACTCTCGTGAGTAACGTGACGACGGCGAGAATCGGTAGCGGTTCTAACCGCGTCGGTAACTTACGGGGTATGTGAGCCGGTCGCTCAGAAAGCAATGGCAAACTACTGAGCGTAATCTTGCCAAGAAATCAACAATCAGCTGAAAGATGCTGATGTTGACAGCGATGTCCTGTAAAGGATATGCAAACATATTTCATATTCTGTAGAAGACATAACATCTTTCAGACAGTTGTGATATCTCTGGAATGATACGTGTACTCACTTGAAGCTGTTACATTCTGGTCAAAAGCTGTTACAGTTACCCATCCAATAGTTGAATGATACTCAATCTGGCACCGATAAATTCCTGCATCACTGCGCATGGCATCATTGACATTCATCACAATCTTCATTGTTGCAATGTTGTTTACACCAGCGTTTGCCCCACTGAATGTAATGTTCCAGAGTCTTCCATTGGGAATGTTCTAGAAATTGAAGTGGATAATGATCATTTGATTGGAGTACATAATAATTAATCAGGGTATAAAAGATAACTTCAACATGGAAATTTAACCAAAAAGGGGCTGAGTGGTCTCGAGGTATGGATTCCGCCTCGAGTGCTGGAGGTCCCGGGTTCAGGCCCCGATGAGGACCGGGATTTATTTAAAAAATCCACCTGGACTTCCAGTAATAAAATTTCCCCTGGTCTTGGGTAGTGAGATCGAATGCGCACGTAAAACATCCCTTGGCAGTTGGAAATCGAAAAAGAGTAGCCTAACGGCGCTGCCCAGGCAAAATTTCGAGTTAAAAATCTTCCCAAAGAATTTCAGGATCCTCGCCGATGCAACGGAGTTCGTGCATTGAGCTGAGTTTCTCTAGACTCAGGTTTGAGTTAGGAGGAAAACGGAGCACTTATGGGTTAAACTGTGTGCCTAAACTAAACTAATTTAACCCCCCCCCCCCCCCCCCCCCAAAAAAAAAAAAAAAAAAAAGATTTGATACAGTGATCTAGAAATGCTGGTTTTTCGTCTTCGTTCATCTGAAATGTTTCTTTCGGATGTAATTACGTTGTACCTGTTAGCATAACAACATCTGATGAGAGGTGTCTTGAAGAGACTAGATCAAGTATCGCTATGGCAAGTAGCTTTTGCAAGATGGAAAATATACTAACCAATACTTCTTCTTCTGCGTTCATCCGCAGTGTTTTTTCAGATGTGATTGCGGTGTGTCTGGTTAGGCACCCTTGGGCCGAAACCCTTAGGCCAACACATCCGACTTTAGCGTGCATTTTTGACAGGTTAGCATTCCTGGGAGACTCTCACTTTTGTGGTGCCGTCCACATCCCAGCTGGTCAAGTTAGAACGGTCGAATGACTTCACGATCAGCCCTCAAGGGAAGGCAGGGACAGTCCATGGCATTTTCCGCCATCCAGGGCGGCTTCCATAGTTGCAGAGCCGACCCATAGCGCTCTGGTGCTGGGCTCACCGAAAGAATCGTTACGTCCTGCTCATGGCTGCTTTAATTCCTCACTTCTATGTATTGGGCCTTTCGTTCGCTACGTGCCGCTCCCCGCACAAACCAGGGACGGTCGGATTGCAGACGGTATCCACTCAGCGAGCTTTCGTTTCGGACATGTGCTTAGTCGCTGTGCCCGGAAAACAAAATAGTTAGAGCTGTTCCGGGCACGACGGACATTCGGAAAACTAGCTAGTCAGAGCTGTTCCGGACACGAAGGTCATTCGGAAGACTAGATAGTCAGAGCTGTTCCAAGCACGACGGACAATCGGAAAACTAGCTAGTCAGAGCTGTTCCGTTACATTCGGAAGACTAGTTAGTCAGAGCTGTTCCGGGCACGATCGACATTTCACTCGGACGTAATTGCGTAGTGCCAGTTTTTATTTGCCACCCTTAGGCCGGCACATCCGACTTCGGCGGGCATTTTTTACTGAGGTTAGCCTTCCTCGGGTTTCGAGGGACGTTAGACTCTTACTGTTGTGGTGTCGCCCACATCTCAGCTGGTCAAGGTAGAACGGTCAGAGACATCACGGTCAACCCTCAAGGGAAGGCAGGGGCAGACCATGGGCATTCCCCGCTATCCAAGGAGGCTTCCATAATTGCAGAGCCGGCACATATTGCTCTGAGACTGGGCTCACCCGAGGAATTGCCACGTCCTGCTCATGGCTGCTTTAATTCCTCACTTCCATGTATTGGGCATTTCTTTTGCCACTGGTCGCTCAAGCACAAACCAGGGACGGACAGACTGCGGGCGACATCCACTCAGAAAGCTTTCACTTCGGGCTTCCACGTAATGGATTCGCTAGCCAAGCGTTCCATTTCGTGTAAACGAGACATCTTCCACCTTTGTCTACGCTCACTCTATGAGTATAGATATAGACTTTCATCTTAACCATTGCGTGCGACTGGGGCGCATTTTCCACCTTTAGTAACCGCTCACGAGGTAGGCTACACGTGCTGCCGGCTCAGCACCTTACCTCTATGCATCAGTGAGCGAGTAACGGCCAGGCCCTCTCATCCGGGGATCCCTCATATCCCCCAGCTGAGAGCCTTCGAACAGGTATCTAAACTAAGCATGTAGCGTGCTCAGCATCTCACCTCCATTTTGCAGTAGGTGAGTATCGGCCCGGCTCTCACATCCGAGGGCTTATAGCTTAGAGGCGTTCAGCCATATCCCTCAGCTGAGAGCCTTAGAGTATGTGTCCGGACCAAGAATTTCTGCCTTCGTACGCCTGATTTGAACTTTTGACTGCTATCCTCAGTCTACCTGCAGAGCAGCAGGTTGTGTCTCTCTTAGTCTGGCCCCTAACCCAAGTCCTGTCCGACACATAGTTGTGCTTCCGTCGGCTTAGCTCTTGGGGTCATTGGGACACGCAAGCTTCCCCCCCCCCCACACCGCAACAAGGTGGAGACACATTGGGGGGGGGGGGGAGGTACTAACCAATACAAAGATGTCAATTGCAATGAGGAAAAGTGTTGAAGTGCTGCATAGTATATATACATTTTTATGGATGTAAAATGTGGATGGTGAGCAGACAAGCTGAAAAATATATAATGGCAGTGGAAATGTGGTTTCTGAGGAAAATACAAAGAATATCAACGACAGAAAGACAAATTAATGAGCAAGTCCTGCAAGAAGCAAATTGATTGATTGATTGATTGATTGATTGATTGATTGATTGATTGAGGAACCGACATCACAGCATTCGGGGCATTCCCATAAGCGCTCTATTCCCATCCTCAGCAGCCAGCGAAGAGTTCCAATACCAATAGCTCCAGTAGCAATCTGATTATATGTCCGTCTCGCCTTTCCTCTGAGCGTCGAGCGTCGGCCAGATCCCCTCGTCACTCTTCGCTGCCTCATTTTTGCCAGACTATGGTAATCCATTTGCTCCTCCGAGGTGTATACGTGCTCCCACAAGGCCGCAACCACGTCTGCCTTGTCATGCATCAATACTCCACCAAGTTTTTCAGAGCCAGAAATCTGTCTGCCTGTTCATTCCCCAGCACACCAGCATGCCCCGGAGAAAAGATCCAGGTGATGTCTGCCACCCGTGACCTCCGAAGCGAAGCAAGCCACTCTGCACGAAGCTTGCCAGTCCTCACCCTATTCAGCATGCTTTCTGAGTCAGTTACAATCCATCCATCATCCATCATGTGCCATGCCGATAAGCGTGGGCGGTCATATTTTGCCATCTCACTCGATCACCAGAGTCGTGGATCAGCTCCGTGTTTCTGTCTCGACCATGCCACATGGCCAAGCCATCCAGGTATTTGCTTCTATGTCTTCCTCTTGGTCTGTTCCCTTCGATCTTGCCAGTTGTCACCAAGTTCACCAATCCATTTCTTCTCATAACATGCCCAAAACATTTTGACTGTCTGCGTCTAATGTCTCTAATCAGTTTACGATCTTCGTTTGTTTCTTGAAGGACCTGTTCATTGGTCTTTCTGGCTGACCATGGTATTCTTTACATTTTCCTCAGAAACCACATTTCTACAGCCATCAGATGTTTTTCAGCTTGACTGCTCATTGTCCAAGCTTCACATCCATATAAAAGTACAGGTTCTATGTAGCACCTCAACACTCTTTTTCTCGTTTCAATTGACATCTTTTTATTGGTCAGTATGTTTTTCATCTTGCTAAAGGCTACCTTAGACATGGCGATTCTTGTTCTAGTCTCTTCAAGGCATCTCCCATCAGATGTTATTACTGTTCCGAGATAATTGTACCTATTCACTAGTTGAAGAATATTCCAATTTACTTATATATTACATTCTGGTATTTCGTTCTTCCTAGTGACGACCATAACCTGTGTCTTTTTACAATTTAATTCTAACCCTCGTTGTTCATTGTGTGTAACAACTGCATCTACTAAATGTGGTAGGTCCTGTTCATTGTCTGCAATCAAGATTGTATCGTCTGCATATCTAATGTTATTGATGCATCGACCCCCAATGTTGATTCCTTCCATATCTTCAATATTTCTGAAAATACTTTCACTGTACAGGGAAAACAGATCTGGAGACATTACACATCCCTGTCTCACACCTCTCTTAATAGGCTGATATTGGCCTACTTCATTATCAACTCTTATGGCAGCTTGTTGTTTCCAATATATGTTTTTTACAAGTCTAAGGTCTTTTCCATCAATTTGTAGATCTTCAAGCATTCTTATCATGTAGACATGTCTCACTTTATCGAAAGCCTTTGTGTAGTCAATAAAGCAAAGATGTATATCTTTGTTTACTTCTAGAGATCGTTCAATTACGGTTCTCAGTTGCAATCACGGTGTATGTATGTATCGTGTTCTCCATCCAGCGGAAAGCTGCACTGACCGCCTCCACCTCCATTCTTAAGCTAGATGTTGTGGTATCATACGCCAGGCTCTCCTGCGCCAAACTTTGACCATTAGCTTTTGCTAAAGATCCCCAGGCACTTCTCCTACCTCTCAACACCGAACCATCTGTGTAGATCAGGGGTGGCCAACTTTTTCAGCAGGCGGGCTAAATTTCAGAAATAATATTTCCTGCGCGGCAACGCACCTAATTTTTTTTTTTTTTTTTTTTTTTTTGGGGGGGGGGGGGGGGGGGGGGGGGGGGGGGGGGGGGGGGGTTAATTAAAGTAAACAAGCAAGCGTGCTACAGCCTCGACCACATCGTCGTTTCCCACTCCGCGGGCCACAACATGACTCCCGGCGGGCCGCATGCGGCCCGCGGGCCTGGTGTTGGCCACCCCTGGTGTAGATAATCACATCACCCGGGCGAGCATTATCCTGAATTAGTTGCTGGATTTCCACTTCCTTGGCCCCTGCTGGCCACTCCCTGCACTCCAGGTGCAATGTGATTATAACTCTGCACAAGTCTGACTGCTCCGCTGGCACTCTGACCCATTCCTCTCCTCGCCTAATGTTCTCCAAGATGCACACCTGTCTGATCGTATCCTCCGCCTGAGCCATCCATGTTTCCCTCTTATCAGTCTGTGACCCTTAACTGCGTCCAGCGCCTCATGCAACTGATGATCTGTGTCTGCAGCTACTCTGAGGTATGCCTTCGTCTGCATCACCTTGAGCCTACCAGCAACAGTCGGCAGACCAAGGATGTAACGCATACACACTACTGGGGTGTCTCTGGTGCATCCCAGAATGACCCGCATAGCTTCGTTCTGTATGCTCTCTAATTTCAACAGCTGACTCTTTGAGACAGTGAGAAGTCCTAGTCCATAATCAATCACTGAGAGGATCAAGTGCTGGTATAGTGTAAAGATCATTCTCTGCTCTGTGTCCATTGCAGCCATAGTTTTAAGAGCATTGAGTCCCTTTTGAGATCTTGTCACAACCGTCTCCACATGGTCCTTGAAGGACAGACTCCTGTCAAATGTGATTCCCAGATACTTCAGTTTGTTCTCTCTGTTGACGCTTCTACCATCTATCGTGAGGCTTGGGACATCATCTCTCATAATCCTGTTGTCCGGGGAGCACCACAAAACAGCTGCCTTTTCCGGGTGGATGACAGCACCCATTTCTGTGCACCAGTCAATCACTTTGTCTACTGTCGCCTGTAGCTCCTGGGCTGTTTGCGCCCTATCTCTCCCCTGCCTATATGCAAGAATATCATCTGCAAATGTTAGTATCCTTCCAACCCCTGGTGCTTCTAGGTTTGCAATCTTGCTCGTATACACGAGCAAGAAGCAAATGAAAAGAGTATACTGATTGGAGAAATTAGTCACAGACAGTCAACATTTTTAGTACATTATAAGAAGAAATAAACTAGAGAACTTGATTACAACTGGCAAGACTGAGGGAAGAGAAGTAAATATCTCGATGGCTAGATCACATGACATGGTGGAAACAAGAATACAGATCTTATCCATGACTCTGGTGATCTTGTAAGATGACAAAACATAACCGCCCACACTTATCGCATGGCACATGATGATGATGTTTAGGGCAAAGCTGCACTATGTGAGCCTTTCAGGACATTTGTTTAGGCATTTGTTGACAGAGTTAATCTTCTCGAGTGTTTTTAGGACGTACTCCTCCCCGTGTTGTGAAATAATTTTCATCTCCCCATCACAGCTGACCCGTTTAGAACAGCTGAGCACATCCCGGTCGGCCCTCAAGGGAAGGCAGGGGCAGACCATGGGTATTCCCCATCATCCAAGCGTTCTGATTCTGGATTCACCGAGGGAATCATCACGTCCTGTACATGGATGCTTAGCCTCACATCTATATATAGTATTAGGCCTTTCGTTCACCACAAGCTGCTCCACCAGAAACCAGAGGAATGCGGTCTGCAGATAACGCCCACGCAATTACGAGGGTTAAAAAAAGTCGCTTAAAAGTCGACAGGGTCGACTTCATTGCACCGGGTTTTATCCCATATGGCTCGGTCTCTTTCCGCAGCGTGGAAAGCGTCGCACTAAGCCGAACTCCGTAGCTCTAGCGACGACCCACAGGAGATTCCGAACATTTTCACTCGTGAACCGAAGGCGCGGCCCGGAATCGAACTCACAATCTTCGGAGCCAGAGTCAATGGCTTGATCACTTTGCCATGGAGACTCCCGAGGGTACGAGGGTAAGTTAATTACGAGGGTAAGTTAATAAGTAAGCCACAAATGGCTGTAGGACAATAACTAACTATAATAACAACTTGAAACCCGTTTATTTTTATACATACATTGTCCCTTTATTTCTCAACATAATTTCCACCAACATTGATGCACTTACCCCATCGTTTTATCAGTCCTAACAAGCCCGCTGCATAGAAAAGCGTGCCCTGTTCTCATTTACCTGTCCGCCTACAGAACTGTGTGACTTACTTATTGACTCGCCCTCGTAACTTTTTCTACCCAGCTATGCACCGGTTTACGGGACAAAAATTTGTCAGCATAAACACTGAAAATCACCTTGGCGGAAGACAGAATGTGAAGTTAAAACGTGGTTTAGAAAACAGAGTACGCAGTTCTATGCAACCGTTTTGGGAGGACTGATAAAACGACGGGT
The DNA here is from genome assembly GCA_014155875.1 of Cepaea nemoralis. Taxonomy (NCBI): domain Eukaryota; kingdom Metazoa; phylum Mollusca; class Gastropoda; order Stylommatophora; family Helicidae; genus Cepaea; species Cepaea nemoralis. The sequence continues at coordinate 40,208 of JACEFZ010019861.1, forward strand.
TGGGTGCATCAATGTTGGTGGAAATTATGTTGAGAAATAAAAAGACAATGTATGTTGTGTAAAAATAAACTCGTTTCAAGTTGTTATCATAAATAATTATTTTTCTACAGACATTTGTGGCTTCCTTATTGACTTCCCCTCGTAGCATTCGGTTCGGAATTTCCACGTAATGGATTTGTAGCCAAGAAATATTCCATGTCGTAACCACTGGGACGCTTTTTCCACCTTTGACGAGCTTGGAAATTCTATTTCAACATGTCAATGACCAATGGGATATATTGAAAAACTCAGCCTGAAATACTGCAAGAACAATTATCCCAAAATTGAAGATAATATGCTGTAAGAAATGGATGACTGAAAAAATCCTTAAATTAATGGAAATATTAAAAAGAAACAAGAAAAATATGAAGATATTCACAGAACAATTGTATAATTACACAAAGAGGTGAACGGCGCATGGCCTGAAGAAGTGTGCAGGGAAATTGAAAAACAAAAAAGCACCCGGCACCTGCATTTTCAGTCATTTACTAAGCATGCATTTACATTTTTTTCAAAAGAGAGAGATAGAGAAAGAAAGATAGAGAAGAGAGAGAGAGAGAGAGAGAGAGAGAGAGAGAGAGAGAGAGAGAGAGAGAGAGAGAGAGAGAGAGAGAGAGAGAGAGAGGACAGAGAGAGACTGGTCAATACTCAAAATATTTTGGTACAACAAACAAAATATAAGGAATAGTGGAGGGTGACCTGGCTGAAATAACTTTTTAATATAGCTGAAGCTACAATGAATGAATAACTATAAAAAATTAAATGCAACGAACTATAGCAGTCAATAAATTCCCTTGGGGGAGTAGACATTTGCTTCCATATTTCTTAATTATGTTTAAAACATGCAAATATTTCAAAACCACTAGCTGAATATCAAATATTCACACAGCAAACACATCTGCAAACCACAACAAATTTCCATTTAATTTGATATGCAATGTGCTTTACTTTACTAATGACAATGTACAATATAAGTCAAAGTAGAGGTCTCCTTACTAATGACAATGTACAATCTAAGTGAAAGTAAAGGGAACTTTACTAATGACAATGTACAACATAAGTAAAAGGAAAGGACACTTTACTAATGACAATGCACAATAAAAGTCAAGTAAAGGTTTGTTTACAGATTGCAAATACCACCTTGCCAGTGAAGATAAATAAGAAAAAAGCAATTATGAATAACCAATGAAATCTTGAGCAAAATAACTAAAAGAAAGAAAGCAAAGAACACTACAGAGTACATATTAATAGATAGAGAAATACGTCACATGTGCAGAGTTGCCAAAGAAGAGTGGTTGCAGAAACAATGCAAAGAAATAGAGGATCTGGAAATAAAACACAACTCGAAAGAATTACATGAACATATAAAAAGATTTACAAAGAAGAAAAATAATATAACAGGAAACGGTTGTATCAGAGGAAAAAATGGAGAAATTATAATTAATAACACTGACATAATAAAAAGATGGACAGAGTACACAGAAGATTTATTCTGGGACAACAGGGTCAATAGACCAACATTGTATAATACTCAAGATGGACCAAAAATATTAAAGGCTGAAGTAGAAAAGGCTATTAAAAAGATGAAAGAAGGAAAGGCTGCAGGTCCTGACAAGATAACAACAGAGATGATAAAATCCTTATCCAGCTTTGGCATTGATACTATCACAGAATTATGTAATGATATATATAATACTGGGTACATCCCCAAGGACTTGAAAACATCCATTTTCATCACACTACCGAAGAAGCCAAGAGCTGTTGATTGTGAGGATTACAGAACTATTAGCTTAATGAGCCACATAACTAAGATACTACTCAAGGTCATACAAGAAAGAATTCAACATAAAATAGATGAGGAAGTAGCTGAAGAACAATTTGGGTTCCGCAAAAACAGCGGCACCAGAGAAGCAATTATCTGTTTGAGGATGTTAATTGAAAAATATATAGAAGTTCAAAAAAGTATATATGTTTGTTTTATAGACTACAAGAAAGCTTTTGATAGAGTACAACATGAACGACTAATTACGTGCCTTCAAGATATAGGAGTAGACGGAAAGGACATCAGACTTATTAGTAACTTGTACTGGGAACAAGTGGCGTCTATTAGATGCGGAAATAACTATTCGTCGCCTATAGAGATAAAAAGAGGAGTACGGCAGGGATGTGTACTGTCCCCAAGCCTCTTCAACCTATACACAGAAAGAATTTTTAAACAAGTTGAAATGCCTGGACTTAACATCAATGGAAGAATCATAAACAATCTTAGGTATGCTGACGATACCGTGTTACTAGCAGAAAGTGAGCAAGAGTTACAAGACCTAGTGGAACAAGTAAACAGGCAAAGTGCAGAATGTGACTTAGATATTGTCAGGATCTTATATTAGGCTCGTTGGCTAACACATGTGAGACAGTACAAGTACAACGTGATTCGACATAAGACACAGCAACACAAGTTATATGGATTTATTACCACATTAAATACATAACAATCGTTACAGCAATGTACAACATATAACAACTCACTACCACAATACAGCTCATAGGTCTGACGCTCACAATATCAGTCGTTCAGCTCACAACCACGGAGATTCACACAAACGCCTTGCTCTCGACACACACGTCCGTTCAGATGTCCAGTCCCAGCTAGGTCTGAGATTAACACACACACTGCCCACTGCCTCAGGTGGGGTCACGTGGCTTTGCGTCGTCTGTCGTCAGCGCTGGTCGCGTGTCAGGTAAGAAACTTGCCAGCCGACAACTCTTGTCCGCCGGGTGCCGTAACGATGTCGCTGCTAGGCTCTGACATTCTCCCCGGGTACTTCAATGAAAGATGCCATCTTTCATTCATGATGTATGTATATACTGGGGTAGTGTTAATTTCATGTCAGAGACTACTTTTTCCCAGTGTTATGCATGAAAATACATATAAGGCATAGAAATATATACAAAAAAAATGTAAGTTGCATTGAAATGACAAATGAAGTACAATTTTTAACACAATTCAGGTTTCATCCCCCTGATGCCTGGTTACCTTCATTGCAATAATACCCAGTCAGATCAGTAGTTCCAGCTTCACGCATCTACCTCGCAGCCATTTTGAAAAAAACGTAATAATATGATTGTTTTGCAACAACCATCTAGGCCAGACTGAAATACGGCTTTGTATTAGTCGTATTAAACACTTAAACTCTGCCCTCATTTGGTCAGGAGCTCTTATGTTGGTTTGCAATGTTGGCAGCACTATGACATGCTTGGTGGACGCCTACCTGCTGTGCCAATCATTTGAGCAACAAAATGTCTATCTATACAATATACATTAATGAATATGTTTCAAATTATGGCCCTTGATGTAATTCACAAATGCAAGGGAAGTAATTTTGACATTTAAGAAATTCCATACATTACAATAATTATTTAATTTCTTAGCGTCATTGCTTGACGTTTCTTCATATTAACGAGAAAAAGTCGGTAATATGAATACGTTAATCAAGATATGATTCTAAGATTACACTAATCAAAATAAATATGTACCCAATTGGTATATTATATTTTATAGATTCAAAAAGATTTTACAAGTGTCATAAATTTTTGGAAATTTGTACATAGTCTGCTAATTTTGCTATACTTTTTAAATTATACTGGAAATACAAATGAAACAAAAATTTTGGTTGATGTTACATTTTCTGAACACAAATGATCCGGTTTTATTTCGGAACAGATAGTAAAATGTTCTCACAGTTGGTGTTTGATGTTATAGTATGACAACGGATTATGGTGGAATGTTCTTATTTCCGATGTGTTCACAACTTCGAACAATTTGGAGTAAATTTGCTGTAGAGGTGGTGTAGGAGTCTATGTTCAGTCCACATTTGCACATGTTAAAATATCACGGTGAAAAAAAATCACCCACAAATGTCACAATGGTAAAGTTCGCTTCTGGTAAGTGGATAAGCGTCTGTGACACTGTTGTTGGTGTCTATATACAATTAATATTGTTCTCATTCTAACACACACTACACAATTATACTACACTCATTACATAAGACATAAATTGATTAAAATAAGAATATTATACATGTCGGTTTGCAAACCGTATCACAATTTTACATGTATGACCTTACACAGTAGGTGAATGAAAAAATTCACACATTGGTGGCTGTGTTGGGCTGAGTGTAATATTACACAGTGCACTCAGACATTGCTTACTGGGTCTGTCGGACAACGGGACAAAAGGTCGGCGATTGTATTCATTCTGCCGGGAATATGGCGAACTTCAAAACTGAAATTCTGAAGCTTTAAGGACCAGCGAGCAATCATGTTATTTGATGGTACTGCAGAATTGATATACCTTAATGGACTGTTGTCAGTTTCGATGATAAAGTGACGTCCTAGAAGATATTTGGACAGCTTTGTTACACTTTCTACTAAGGCCAATGCCTCCAATTGCGGAATGGACCAGGCCCGCTCTCGGGGTCTTAGTTTTCTTGATAGAAAACAGACGGGATGCAAGATGTCGTTGTATTCCTGCAAAAGGACTGCACCGATCGCAATGGAGCTAGCATCTGTTCTCAATCTGAAAGGTAAACGAATGTTGGGCAATTTAAGGATGAGATTAGGTGTATTCTTATCAGAAAAATGTGCCAAAACTTTATCAAATGCATTTCGTAGGCATTCATCGTTTACAACTTTTTCGGGTTTATTCTTGGTTAGTAAATTAGAAAAAACCTCAGTTAGCTCTGAAAAATCAGGAATAAAGTTTCTGTAATAATTAATAAGTCCCAGCAAACTGCGGACTTGTTTCTTATTTGTTGGAAGTGACAGTTTTAGAATTTTCGAGACAATTTTGTTGTCTGTCATGACAAAGCCATTGGATATTCTGTACCCCAAAAATGATATCTCTTGGTAAGCCATGCTCACCTTTGAAGGCTTCACTGTCAGTCCGTGCTGTCTGATACGTTCTAGTGTCTGTTCCAGTATCTTTATATGTTCCGTCATTGTCTCTGTATGGACACAGATGTCGTCAATATAGGAAACTATATTAGGGAATGTCAGATAGGAGGAGTCGTGTCATGCGTACAAATGTGGCTGGGGCATTGACTAGCCCAAATGGAAGTTTGCACCATTCGTATAGTCCCCAAGGCGTGGCGAAAGCTGTTAGATGTCTGCTGTCTTCATGTACAGCAATCTGCCAGTAACCTTTAGCCATGTCAAGGGTCGTGAAGAACTTAGCGTCAGTCAGTTCTGTCAGAAGATCGTCCGTATTTGCCATTGGTTCAAGATCTAAAACAGTTATTTTGTTCAGTTTTCTGTAATCTATGCAAAGTCGTATTGTGTTGTCCTTTTTCCGTACAATGACCATGGGTGAAGAGAAGTCTGATAGGGATCGTCTGATGATGTTGTTTTTTTCTAAGTTGATGATTTCCTGATGTAGTTGTTCCTTGTAATGTAATGGTATGGTGTATGGTCTGCATCTTATGGGTGTGTTTGATGTGAGTGTGATGTGATGCTGTACTAACTCTGTTTGTCCTGGGTTGTCTGAAAAGATGGTGTTGTACTCTTGTATCAACTGTTTGCAACTGTTTGTCTCTGCTTGACTTAGGTTTGGATTGATCTTGATCTCCTTCAAGCAGTTTGTCGTGTCTAATGTAGGTGTTGGAATCTCGTCGCTAGAATCGTCATCTTCGTGATCTATTATCACGGTGCAAGCTGTCGTATCGTCTTGTTCGTTGTCTCTGTTGAAGTATGGTCTTAGCATATTGATGTGAAATATTTTGTGTTTGTCTTTTATCAGGATTTCGTAGTCAACAGGAGAGATTTGTCTTGTCACTTTAAAAGGTCCCTGCCAAGAATCTGTCAGTAGCTGTCTGTCACTAGGTAGTAGTAGTAGAACGTCCTGTCCAGCTGTCAATGTTATAGTCCTGTTACCTTTGTCTGCGTATTGTCTGTAAGTAGCACCAGATAGTTTTAGTGCACTTTTAGCAATTTCACATGATTTCATTATCCTTTCACGCAATGATGTTACATACACAAATGATGATATGGGTTTCAATACTGGAGTGGAATCAGTTAACATTTGGTGATAAATTGTTAATGGGCCGCGTGGTTTGGCACCATAGATGAGTTCAAAAGGAGAGAAACCGGTACTAGAATGTGGTACCTCGCGATAAGCAAAAAGGACAGCTGGTAAGTATAGATCCCAGTTATTGGGGTGATCTTGAGTTACTTTGGCTAGCATGTGCTTCAGATCCCCATTAAGCTTTTCTATATCCCGCTCGAGTGAGGATGATAGGGGCTATTGAAGACTTGCTTCACTCCTAACATTTTAGTGAAAGCTTGAGTGGATGCAGCGATAAACTGAGTGCCTCTATCAGACTGGATAGTATCTGGAAACCCAATTCGGGAGAAAATATGGAAGAACACTTCCATGATATCGTTGGCAGTAATGTTCTTTAACGGAATCGCTTCTGGCCAGCGACTACATTGATCAATAATTGTTAGTATATATTTATTCCCTCTAGTAGTTGTATGACTAAGAGGGCCCACAATGTCAACTGATAATTTCTCAAAAGGTCGACTGGCTAAGTCAGTGACTTGTAACTTTGCCTGTGGGTGTTTACCTTTCTTTACCAGTTTCTGGCATGTATCACAACTTCTGCAATATGTTTTTATGTCATTACAGAATTTTGGCCAATGAAACTGTGTCAATAGTCTTGACCTGGTTTTAACATATGCCATATGACCTGCAAAAGGTATATCGTGAGCAAGATGTAAAGCTTGCTTGCGATAAGTAGTTGGTAACACAGTTTGCTTTGTTGTAACGTCACCTTTGGTGTAGTACCTGGTGAGTATATCATTGTATAAAGCAAAATGCCATTTAGCATTTTTCGTTACTCTTGGCTTTTTGCCGATCAGGTCAAAATACTTTGACAGTGAAGGATCAGCTTTTTGAGCTGTTATGAATGTTTCCTTCATCGAGTCACTAGGTGGTACTTCTGGGCTAAGCATTTGAATAGCCTCAGTTTGGTTACTATCATCTTGCACTCTAGCAGTAGCTCTTGTTACTGCGTTCACACACTCAATGACATCAGATGATGATGGAATGATATCGTCAATGATGTGATGAGAACTTAGTGCTGCATTAGCTAACATACATTCAACATGGTGATATGACATTTTCAATGACATTTGGTGGTGATGTGTTATCAATAATACATAGTGATGTTATGTCATGGTTATGATGTTTGTCATTCACCTTCCGGTAAATTTCCGATGATTATATCGCACACTGGGTTTGTAAGTGCTGCGACCTTTACTTTTCCGGTGAGGAATGGTGTTTCGATGTATGCCCAAGCTAATGGATATTTTTCAATATTGCCTGAAAATGTTCTACATGTGATGTGTCTACCTGTGTAGTCTGTAGGTGTTATGAATGTTGTTTTCAGGCCAATAAGTGTACTCCCGGTGTCGCGAAGTACTGTAGCAGACTTGCCATTAACGTACCCGTGATAGATGTCTAACTTGCCTTTTGAGTCTATTACTAAGTTACCTTCCTCATTAGCAATAGGGATGGCGTGCCCGCATGTTAAGATACCATTTTCAAAGAAGGTATTACAGACAGTGCATGTGTTGGAACTAAATACGTCACAAGCCTGTGCTACATGTACAGGATGTTTTTCTGTATTTTCGTCTTCTGACGCTGAACTATCGAACAAGGCGGCATTGGCTTTGTTGGTCATCTGCCTGCCTTTACAATCAATACGATGGTGACCGTAAGCCTTGCAGAGAAAACATTTACGTGCATTTTTGAACGATTTACGTTCTCTGTCTTGTCTGTTTACCATATTTTGCAAGTATGTTGGGTACCCTGGGTTTTTATCGCACATCTCGTTCAAATAATGAGACATTTTACAATGAACACAATGTCTAAACTTTTCAGAGGTAGGCCTGGTTGGTTTTTGCCTACTATAGTTTTTCTCATAGTTGGCATGCTGCTACCCAGTTACTGTCAGTAGCTTCAGTGGCAAAACACTGTTTATTTGCCGTATAATAGGCCGACCCACGTCTTTCCATTTCTTCCACACATGTGCATTCATTCTCCTGCAAGAACTTAGAAAAAGATGTTGGGATAGAAGAAATAACTTTATCTCGAATAATGAGATCTTCTAATTTATCATAATTTTTGTTAATTTTGGCTGATGAAGTCCATTTGCTGAAAATGTCTCGGACTAAACAGAGGTAGTCAGAGAACGTTTGAGTTGATTTTGGACTCAGTTTACTGAATTGTTCTCTGTACCCTGCTTCATCTAGCATGAAATGTGCCATTATTTTAGATTTAATGTAATGGTACTCTTTTCTGAGGTCTTTGGGGATGGTTTCAATGACTTTCAGAGGTTCCCCAGAAAGACTCCTCATATATAAAATATTCCATTCCGAAAGTGGAACTTGGTAATGTTCCATTAAAGTCTCAAAATTTTGGGTGAAGGCTGCTATGCAGTCACCGGAGGTATAGTTACGAACGATACCTTGGTACTTTTTATACTGGTTTTCTTTTTCCAGTCTTTCAGATTTCTTTGACTCTTTATTCATTGCAGTCTCAGTGTCCAGTTGTTTCATTTTCAACTGTAGTTCAAGTTCTTCCCTCTTACTCTGAGCCGCTATTTCTGCTTTCTTAAGTTCACTGTCTATCTCAGCTTGCTTCAGAGCTGTTTCTGCCTCTACTTGCTTAGCAGCTTTTTCAATTCTCTGCCTGTTTTAAGGCTGTTTCTGCCTCAGCTTGTTTTGCAGCCATTTCTGCTTGTTTTAGAGCTCTTTCAGCTGCTCTATCTTCGCGTTCGGCAGCTTTTTCTTGAACAAGTAGGTATTCTGCGTATTTCTTCTCACTCCATTGAGTTAATTCATCACCATGTAACTGTAATTTTATCCCCATATCAATGAAATCGAACAATGACGACATGATGGAGAAAATATGTCAATGAAAATCAATCGCACACAATATATTGCAAATGGTTAGTAGAAAAACAATTTACAATCTATTTGACTCTACGATGCGTGCCCACTAATGCATACGTAAAGTTAAAGTGAAGAAAAATATACTCAAGTGCCCTTGGATATGGTGACGAAAGGTTGGGCAATCGGGCTAGAAAACTGTAAGGTCGTACTTCAGAACCACTAATGACCTCTACGGCAGGGTTATGGATGGTACGCAAAAACCTGCTTTGTTTTTGGAGAGAAATAAGTTAGCGTGTGTTTGTTGGTGTGTGCCTGTAAGTCACTAAGTGTTGATTTGGTTTGGATGGCGTCGAGTATAATTGTATGTCGTAAATTTGTCGTCAACAGTGTTTCTTTTAACAGAAGTTACACTCTTTCCAAAACTCTTTCGCGTTCCACAAACTCAATACACAAAAACAATCTATCTGTATTTGAACACTCAATAACATTGATGACACATCACTTACATCAAGATGACATTCAGTAAGGACAAAGACATCAAGTTTACAAGATGGCGACAAGGTCAAAATGGCGGCAAAATCACAAGGTTGACAAGGTCAAACGGTAACAAGTTTAACAAATTCACAAATGTTTAACACGTTTACAGGCTCAAACAATATGTACTGTACATTTACTAATGATTCTTAAACATATTTAGACAATGTAGTAATGGATCACACTGAGACTTTTCCGATCACATGTACATCACTATAACCTTGACAAATTTTACAAGTACAAGAATTATAGTTTTAAATCACAAAGACGAACAACACACGTCTAAATATATTAGGTTCTTAAATAATGACGAGCAACCCACGTCCACACATGTCAGGATCTTATATTAGGCTCGTTGGCTAACACATGTGAGACAGTACAAGTACAACGTGATTCGACGTAAGACACAGCAACACAAGTTCTATGGATTTATTACCACATTAAATACATAACAATAGTTACAGCAATGTACAACATATAACAACTCACTACCACAATACAGCTCATAGGTCTGACGCTCACAATATCAGTCGTTCAGCTCACAACCACGGAGATTCACACAAACGCCTTGCTCTCGACACACACGTCCGTTCAGATGTCCAGTCCCAGATAGGTCTGAGATTAACACACACACTGCCCACTGCCTCAGGTGGGGTCACGTGGCTTTGCGTCGTCTGTCGTCAGCGCTGGTCGCGTGTCAGGTAAGAAACTTGCCAGCCGACAACTCTTGTCCGCCGGGTGCCGTAACGATGTCGCTGCTAGGCTCTGACAGATATTAACATCCAAAAAACAAAAACTATGATAATTAGCAGTGAAAAGGAAAGGTCATCAATGAAAATCACAGTAAACGGGCAAGTACAAGTAACAAGTTTCTCTTATCTTGGACATACAAGTATAATAACAGATTATTTCAGAAGTGAAATAGACACCAGAAAGAGAATAGGAATGGCCAAAAATGCTTTCAACGGCATGAAATCAGTATTAACATCTAGAGAGATTAATAACGCATTAAAAATGAGAATTGTCAAATGCTACGTATATTCAACACTACTGTATGGCGCGGAAGCCTGGACATTGAACAAGCAACTAGAAAGTCGCATAGAAGCCCTGGAGATGTGGATATACAGACGAATATGTCGTATTTCATGGAAACAAAAACAATCAAATGCAGAGGTTCTAGAAAAACTGGGAATGAAGAAAGAGTTGATGAAAGAAATAAAAAGGAGGCAGGTGAAATATTAGAGCAATGTTAAAAGACATAGAAAGAATGGAAGATAATAGGGAAATAAAACTCGCTTACACTCAAGAAATAAATGACCGTAGACCCCGAGGTAGATCAAGAAGACAGTGGACAGATAATATATATACAGACCTACAAGCACTTGGAATCAGAGCCTGGCAAGAGAAGGTCAACCAGAGAGACGAATAGAGACGGCTTATCTGCAGCAAAGAACCTCAATGGCGAAGAAGAAGAAGAAGAAGAAGAAGAAGAAGAAGAAGAAGAAGAAGAAGAAGAAGAAGAAGAAGAAGAAGAAGAAGAAGAAGAAGAAGAAGAAGAAGAAGAAGAAGAAGAAGAAGAAGAAGAAGAAGAAGAAGAAGAAGAAGAAGAAGAAGAAGAAGAAGAAGAAGAAGAAGAAGAAGAAGAGAAGAAGAAGAAGAAGAAGAAGAAGAAGAAGAAGAAGAAGAAGAAGAAGAAGAAGAAGAAGAAGAAGAAGAAGAAGAAGAAGAAGAAGAAGAAGAAGAAGAAGAAGAAGAAGAAGAAGAAGAAGAAGAAGAAGAAGAAGAAGAAGAAGAAGAAGAAGAAGAAGAAGAAGAAGAAGAAGAGAAGAAGAAGAAGAAGAAGAAGAAGAAGAAGAAGAAGAAGAAGAAGAAGAAGAAGAAGAAGAAGAAGAAGAAGAAGAAGAAGAAGAAGAAGAAGAAGAAGAAGAAGAAGAAGAAGAAGAAGAAGAAGAAGAAGAAGAAGAAGAAGAAGAAGAAGAAGAAGAAGAAGAAGAAGAAGAAGAAGAAGAAGAAGAAGAAGAAGAAGAAGAAGAAGAAGAAAGAAGAAGAAGAAGAAGAAGAAGAAGAAGAAGAAGAAGAAGAAGAAGAAGAAGAAGAAGAAGAAGAAGAAGAAGAAGAAGAGAAGAAGAAGAAGAAGAAGAAGAAGAAGAAGAAGAAGAAGAAGAAGAAGAAGAAGAAGAAGAAGAAGAAGAAGAAGAAGAAGAAGAAGAAGAAGAAGAAGAAGAAGAAGAAGAAGAAGAAGAAGAAGAAGAAGAAGAAGAAGAAGAAGAAGAAGAAGAAGAAGAAGAAGAAGAAGAAGAAGAAGAAGAAGAAGAAGAAGAAGAAGAAGAAGAAGAAGAAGAAGAAGAAGAAGAAGAAGAAGAAGAAGAAGAAGAAGAAGAAGAAGAAGAAGAAGAAGAAGAAGAAGAAAGAAGAAGAAGAAGAAGAAGAAGAAGAAGAAGAAGAAGAAGAAGAAGAAGAAGAAGAAGAAGAAGAAGAAGAAGAAGAAGAAGAAGAAGAAGAAGAAGAAGAAGAAGAAGAAGAAGAAGAAGAAGAAGAAGAAGAAGAAGAAGAAGAAGAAGAAGAAGAAGAAGAAGAAGAAGAAGAAGAAGAAGAAGAAGAAGAAGAAGAAGAAGAAGAAGAAGAAGAAGAAGAAGAAGAAGAAGAAGAAGAAGAAGAAGAAGAAGAAGAAGAAGAAGAAGAAGAAGAAGAAGAAGTTAAAAGACATGATACTCTTATAAAAACCATACTGGAAGGCAAGGTTGAGGGCAAGTGAGAAAAAGGTAGACAACGATACTAGTGGGAAGGTAACATCAAGAGATGGACGAACATCAGCCTGACAGAATGTACAGTCAAGGCAAGAGACAGAAGTGTTGGAGATCCATTGCAGCCAACCTTCATTGTGAAAACGGCACCTGATTGATTGATTGATTGATTGATTGATTGATTGATTGATTGATTGATTGATTGATTGATTGATTGATTGATTGATTGAAAGGTTTCTTTACTAATGTCAATGTATGATATAAGTCGTTAAAGTAAAAGAACTTTAAGACGCCTTGAGGTGTACTGGGTATATTATGTTAGCCCTTGTTGTTACTGATACTCATTGTGTGATGTATTATTCCATCGTATTCCTTTACTTCCCAGAACACATCCTAGTTCCCATTTTAGGCTGGGTCAACCTAGGAGCCCGAGTCGATATAAACAATATGCCCAGACCACTGTATTGGTAAGCAAGCAGACTAACTACTATACCACCATGGCTCACACACTTAAAAGACAAGACGTAATTAAAAGGCACAAACCTTAACATCTGCAGAAGCATAAGGAGGACTGACACTGTTGTATTGTGCAATAAGAGAATAGTACCACCCTGTTGGCGTCATTCGATAAATGTGCAGTGACTTTACACTACTACCGGCATCAGGTGGAGTTGGAGCTCTACTAGCATCACAGTAGACTGAAAATGTCCCCCCTGGAGTTATTGTGTTTGTTGACACAACTGATGGCTGGCCATTCGCTGTAGACAAAAAGAAAAAGTAATACATAAACACATGTTTTGAAGCCTCTAAGATAATTAGCAGTGGAAAGGAAAGGTCATCAATGAACATCACAGTAAACGGGGAGATACTAGAACAAGTAACAAGTTTCTCCTATCTTGGACATATAATAACAGATGATGGCAGAAGTGAAATAGAAATCAAAAAGAGAATAGGAATGGCCAAAAATGCTTTCAACAGCATGAAATCAGTATTAACATCTAGAGAGATTAACAACGCATTAAAAATGAGAATTGTCAAATGTTACGTATATTCAACACTACTGTATGGCGCGGAAGCCTGGACATTGAACAAGCAACTAGAAAGTCGAATAGATGCCCTGGAGATGTGGATATACAGAAGAATATGTCGTATTTCATGGAAACAAAAACAATCAAATACAGAGGTTCTAGAAAAACTGGGAATGAAAAGAGAGTTGATGAAAGAAATAAAAAGAGGCAAGTGAAATATTTCGGCCACGTTAAAAGACATAACACTCTTATAAAAACCATACTGGAGGGCAAGGTTGAGGGCAAGCGAGCAAGAGGTAGACAACGATACAAGTGGGAAGATAACATCAAGAGATGGACGAACATCAGTCTGACAGAATGTACAGTCAAGGCGAGAGACAGACAGTGTTGGAGATCCATTGCAGCCAACCTTCATTGTGGAGACGGCACCTGATTGATTGATTGATTGATGAAGCCTCAGTCAGGTTTCATATAAATAATAGTTGCTGTGACAATGGTTTGTTGAGACACATTCATACAAAACCCTATCAGTGTTCCAATATTTACAATGGCAGTTGTCCATTAGCATGGATGTTGAGGGCCGAAGCCTAAAGGTGCTACAGCACAATCATGATATTGTATAATTCAGAAACGAATAAATGGAGGCAGAAACAAGTACAACTTCAATCAGATAATCATCACATTTGGCAGAGACTGTAGAGAGTGATGTGGTGGATTGCCAGAACTGATGGTACAACAGCTGATAGATAAAAATGCCAAGAAAGATGATCCAATAGCGAACACCAATGATTTTGTAGAATACGGTATTAACAAAACAGTGAAATAAAAATGAAGAAGAAACAATCTTGTATGCCAGCCCGAACGCCTTGGCTTTTAGTTGTTAGTGTTTAAAAAAAAATATACCAAGTCATCACTGAAAAATGATAAACATTTCACCTACCACCTGTTATACCAATAGTCCGGCTGCTGATCTGTACCATCTGCGTGTAGCTTACGAAACACATATACTTCTGCTGCTCGTAATCGGGTACTTGAATGTTCAGCATTGAGACCCATTCGAACTGTGGACAACCATTGCTGCCAGTTTGAGGTACTGCAGGGTTGTTCGTAATTACATTATAACTTGGTAATGTTGAGGCCCGCGGAATGCCAGCGTCGTCCTCAACCCAGAATTCCCACCGAAAGCTGACACCGGTTGCAAGACCCTGAACAAAATAATGAAGGGGGAGGGGGGAAAAAACATGGTTTACACATGGGATATTAGGAAACACTAATCAGAAATATGTTCCTTTTCAGTGGCAGAGTGGCTAAAATATCTACTCCCTAGCTCATTCAGACCTGGTTTAATTCATGGTGTGGACATTTTCAAAATGTGAATAGTGTGGTATGCTCTCCCTGATCCTGGGGCAATGGATCATACGTCCAGCCTTCACGGACAAGGATGGACAAACTCTAGGGACCTAAGTTGCACATGTTGAACATCCTCAACTGTTGGACACGGACAAGAACAGGCAGAATACTCCCCCACCCTAGGGTCATTTCACAAATATAAAACCCACCCACAGCAGAATATGCCTGTGTGACTCTGACAGACGTTCTGATCCTGGCCAGTAATATGGGGTACATGCCCTGTGCTGAAATTCTCCTCGTGTGGCCTGTGGGAGGAGTCTGGAGTATTTCAGGAGATATCCATGGGAGGAGTCTTGAGCAATACGGGAGATATCCATGGGAGGAGTCCGGGGCACTTCGGGAGATATCCATGGGAGGAGTCCGGTGTAATTGAGAAGATATCCATGGGAGGAGTCAGGAGCACTTCATGAGATATCTATGTGTGATCTATGGGAGAAGTCTTGAGCACATCAGGAGATATCGAAGGGATGAGTCTGGAGCAATTTATGAGATATCCATGGAAACAGCCAGGAGCACTTCAGGAGATATCCATGTGCAACAGTGTTGATGCTTAACCAAAACCATGTTTCTTCTAACATACATATATACACACTTCAACATGTAGCAGTTGGCGGGGATGTGTGTGTATGGTTTGGGATGTGTGAGTGGATGTGCGATGTGTGGGTTGGTGGGGGATTGTGTGCGTGGGTGGGGAATATGTGGTCGATGGAGATGTGGCTGCGGGATTGGTGGTTTGAGGTGTGGGTGGGGAGAGGATGTGTGGGTTAGGATGTGTATGTGGATGGGCGTGGGATGTGTGGGTTGGTGGGGGAATGTTTGTGGGTGGCGAGTTTGTTTTGGTTGAGGTAACAGGTGAGGGCAGTGTGTGTGGGTGGGGGATGTGCGGGAGGGGGAGGGGTTGGTTGGTGGGGTATGTATGTGTCCCTGGGTGTGCGTGTGTGTGGGTAGGTGGGGGTGTGTGTGTGGGTGGGGTGATGTATGGGTACGTGGGAGATGGGCTTCATAACATGGTAATTAGCCTTGTTTATGTTTACAACATTCATTTCACAATGTTTATTTTCCTTCCTATGTAAATGTATAATGCTCTTGATGAACGAAAGACGAGTGATTGGAAAGGCCAAATGTAAGACGGGCCTGCGCGCCCAATTTGTAACCCTAATAAAGTTGATTTGATTTGATTTGATTTGATCCCATGCAGACCACCGCTCGTATTAGGGCCATCAAAAAGTGTTTCGATCTCTTGCCAGTTTTCCCGCCTGATGCTCATGATGACTGCAATGTCCTGTGTTCATCTTCTAGCTGGTTGGCCCCTCCCTCTTCTCCCAGGAACCATGCCTTCCATTGCTGTTCTGTCTATACCACTGTGATGTTTAGTATGGCCAAAGTATTTCCGTTTCGGGAACATGATACTGTTTATGGGCCGGTTTTCTTTAATGTTCAGGTCTTGTAGAATGTCTATATTTGTCTTCTTGGTCCACGATATTCTACGAATATTTCAGTAATATTGTAGCTCAGAAACTCTACTTATTTTATTTAGTGACTTTGAAATGGGTCCATGATTTCTATTTGATGTGCTGCTACAAGAAAGATGCATATAAAACAAATGCAATTTAACTTGTTAGGCAGTGTTGTGCCACGTGTTCCGAATACTGTTTAAACTCTGCCTTGCTATACCCAATCTACAGCCTTTTTTAAACAGTCTTCATTGTTGCTTCTTCTTCTTTCGTTCGCTTAAAATATGTCTATACCTGCAATGTTGTCTCTTGTATGAATTTAACTGTCTTTTTTAGTTCACTCAGCGGCCCATAGAGTTTATCTTCCACTGTCGTCTCTCTAAGCCAGAAGGTTTGCCTAGACAGGTTTTAATTTGGGCAGTCTTGGGGTATGTGCTCTGCTTTCTGCGACTGTCACAGTCTTGTGTTTACTCAACATCAGGCAACATCATCCGTACCTCAAATAACTTCAGCTCGTACAGATATTTTTATACGGAGTTTATTTTCAGGCAAGCCTGATAATCTACACAAGGCGTTATTTGCCTGATACGTCATTATAATCGCCACTCGACACACAATATATCTATATATCTACGTTATCAAACACGGTCACTCTCTCGTTAACATCACATGCATTCACAACTATAGATAATGGCTTCCGAACAACACTACGTCAAGTCGGAAGGCCGTCCAGTCCCCTGTCTGAGGCAGCTCAGGTTGTTGCTTGCCTACGTGGTCAAAACTCCCTCGTGGGGTTCGCAACTCTGCGTGCCGTTCTCTTTGCACGCAGCACTGTCGTCTTAGCACTAGTTACCCTCTAAGTTCTATTCTACTTTATGTCGTCACGGTATTCCCCGTGACCTATTGTAACCCGCCCCTGTTCTCGGGTCGGTCCCTCTGTTGTCCTAACTATAACACATTAGTGTCCCCACCCGAGTCTAGTCTTATTACTGTTCTTATGCCCTATCTTGGGTGCTGTCTATACCTTTTTAGAGGTCCTGTCTCTATGTCCTATTAGTCCTTGCCCCTCTTCTGTCACTAGTCGGTCCTGCTATCATCCAACACCTTGATAGCGACGCCAATCCACATGTGCACATGGCTGATTCACCCATCTTGAATTTTGTGTACATGTAGTTGCGTAATCTATTGTGTCGTGTTCTGAGGCCAGAATAATGACTTGTTCTGGTCTGTCCATAACGTGGTAGTCTTCTTGAGCAGGTTTTGGTAGCTTTCTGACTGATTTGATAATTCTTTTCTTTTGGTGGTATGTAACGGGCACATGCTGTTCAGGCTGTTCTTCTTTTGCTCCTTCCTTAGCCAATCGATCAGCTCTGTCGTTTCCGAGTACTCAACAATGACATGGTATCCACTGTATGGTGACCTTATGCTGACTGCTAAGTTCAGAAAGTAGTGTCCTTAGTACTGGCAATTTCCCAGGCAGGAGCGCTTCGAGTACTGATTGTGCATCTGTCGGTAGCACAACAGGTTGTGTACTATGGCTGGTATTTAGTAATTTCTCTGTTCCTATCTATCTTGATTGGCTCAATTTCAGCATCATAGTTATGGCAGTACTTTCCTCTTGACACTCTGGCCGTATCCCTAGTATTATTTGGGTATTCTATGTACACTCACGCTCCTCCATTTCGAACATCATTTTATTCAGACCCATCTGTAGACTCGGATCCAGAGGGCCTGTGGTTTTCTTCATTAAGGCAGCTGAGGGTGGCTGTTCTGCGCTTCACACTGTTCTGTTCTTCCTTGTTAAATATTCCTCTCACCTTTGTCTGGATTTGTAATGTGTAGAAGTCTAAACAGTCCTGTCATTTACATAGTACACTTTTCTCCAAAACGTAGTCTGATAGCCTTATCCTGAAAGCAATTTTATTTAAAATCTTGAGGAAAGCAGCCTTATTTACAGCTGTCGTAAACATAATATTGTAGACATCAACAACAACAAAAACAAAAAAAACAGGATGCGCTGCTTGTAAGTAAAGTACAGAACCCGTTTACACGTCTTCAGGCTACTGGGTATATGGTGCTCTCTCTCTCTCTCTCTCTCTCTCTCTCTCTCTCTCATAATGATTTTATCGATATATCACTTATGAGACTAACCAAGAACAACAACAATATCAATATATACATTATAAAGGCAGATATTCCCCTCACTTATGTCTCGATTTGTAGTGATAGTCTATGTTCATCTTTCCAAGGAGTTTGCTCTGGAATAGTTTTCTGGGAGATAACAACTCTGGGCATATCGGTGGTTTCTCTGCAGAGTAGTTTGGCCTGGTGGATAAAACTGCTTCTTTTCAACCGCCCCATAGCTAAGCTTTCAAATCTGTTCTTCATAGGGTGGCCTGGCAAGCTGAAGAACGTTTCTGCTTGTATTAGAGTTTTCGTATCTCTGCGCTCTCTCAGTGCTTTCATTGTTGCTGATTATGTAGCCAAGTTAATAACAACTTTTGACATTTTAAATTTCTTCATTTTTGATTGTGATTTTTAATTGACATGTAGCTTTGTCCATGGACATTACTTTTGTTACCTTTATTTAAGCTCAGAAATAGATTCAGATACACATCACAACACAATTTGTAAGCAGAAATTGGTGCCACTAATTGCCACTAACTGGCGCAGTTCCATTATGCAGCATGTCCTATAGTCTGTCCAGAAATGAATGCCTTCATTCACGATCAATTATTTTGAAAACTGTCAGCTGCATCGTTATGAAATTGTTCCTGTCATCTTATATTTACCCACACGCAAGGAATGTGTCTTTTATAGGTCCAAAAGCAACTTAAATCATGGAAAGCGGCGACATTTCTTTGATGTTTTGGTGAAAAACTAGTGATTTCTCGCTAACAAACTTGTTTTACAGTAATGCCCCGCCAGTTCGGATGACGACACAAGGCGTATCCAGATTCGTATGGGAGTGGGTGCAATGTCTACTCTGCTGAGACGGAACATGATTACCTGTTTTGCACGACGAATATAGCTGTGAATGTCTCTGTAGTGGGCTTCCTTCTTAACGGTCAAGATGTTGGTCCTCTTTTCATTGAAGTTTATAGAATGATTCGTATGTTCGTGTGTTGTCCCCTCATTTGACAACGTGTTTCTTCTCACGTTTCTTGTTATGCCACAATATGTCAGTTCCCACCGCAATATTACTCTTCGGTTGGTATTCAATGCGTCTAGAGCTTTTTTGTTTTCAATGCCAGTTGTTTGTCACCGTTGAGGGCTTACGGAATTGAAAATTCATCACTGTGGAATACAAACTGTTGCCATTGACAAGTTGTATTGTTTGTGCCGATGCTGTCATGTTAAGGGCCTGCAATTCTTCTTCTGAATAGTGGAGCAAAAATATCCCAGTAGGTGTGCATGTGGATAAATGTCTGCGATCTGCCCTGACCTTAATCTGTGTCGCACGATTCCAGTAGGTTGATGACTGCTCTCGGTTGCATAAAATTCAATCCATCCTTTCTCCAATAGTCATCTTCCTCTTTCAACACATGGTCCTCACATTTTTTCCACTAACTTTTATCAATATTTAATAGCGCGGACTGGGTTAGTATCTTGACGTCAGACAATTTGAATATAGTATTGTCAGCTGCCACCTGTCCTTTAATTTTAGCCCACACAAGTTCTATAGGGTTAAAATGAGAATGGTACGGCGGAAGTCTCAAGCACCCATGACGATGCTCTTCTATCAACTTGTCGATTTGATATTTCTTGCTTTTTGGCGTCTGTTTTACAAGGGACAACAATTCTAGCTTGAAATACGTTTCTGGAAATGGTATGTTTTCCATTCGGAGCCATATCTTTATTGCTCCCTTTGTGCTCGATGCTGTAGGTATTTTGTCTTCTTGGGCAACAACATTGTGATATCATGCATTGTCCATAATTGGACACGACGGTCTATCTAGGGATGGAAGCACTGTATTCTCGAGCCAATCTCTAAATACATTACCATTCATCTTATTATGATAATCCCTATTGTCTGTATGCTTTGATACGAACACGAGTCCAGCATTCTGTAGTAAGCCATTATGCGTACTACCAGCATGGGCTATGACCAAATGCTGTCCTATACTACTGGGCACATATCGCTTTATCTTTCCATCCACTGATTGCCATCTCTTTTCACTTGTGTGGTGCGCATTGATCCAGGCTTCATCCAAATACTCTATGTCATAATTTTCTTTGCATATTTCCCTTATTTCACGTAGGTATTTGCTTCTCATGGCTCCTAAATGCGGTTGCTCGCAAATGATATTTCTACCTAAATTGTACTTTCTAAACGTGAAGCCTAATGTCCTTATAATTTTCTACAAAGTTGTCTTGGATAGCTCTATGTCATTGTTCTTTCTCAACCAAACCCTACGTTTTCTTACAGTCACTGTTTCTTTGGTATCCAGCATTTTAATAATAGCTCGCCTTATGACATCCTTGTCAAAGCTGTCTACAATTGCCTTTCTACCTACCGTTTGCTTATTGCGTGGTGGTTTCATTCCAGATTCCAGCACCAATCGACGAAATGACCGTTTACTCAAACCCAATGCATGCACTGTTCTTTTCTCGGGATTTGTAATAGTATATGAAACAGTTTCCTGCGATCAGCTTCTTGATAAAAATATGTGTACAACTTCATAGCGATGCTTTGAAGTGTACAAAATTTCACATTCAATCCCATTCAACAATATTCACACATTCAGATGTTAGCGATAAATGGTAAGATTTAAAAAAAAATAATCAGGTTTCATGAAAGCACCCACATTATTGACAACACCTCTGAACACTCCCCGTTCCACTACGCGAGGCTCTTGTCATAAGGCCAATCCCGTGTCCCACGTGAAGATTAACTATTCAAAGCTAATGTTGCAGTTTGAATGTGTAGTACATTTAATAATATGCACTTCATCTCTGACCCGTAAATTATATACCGCATATAAACAAACTTTGAAATCTGCTGTATGTCACGAAACTCAGTCGGTTCGCCTTGTGACAATTTTCGGCCTGGTGAAATGTCCGTTGTGACATATTTCGGCATAGTGCAAATTTACAGGTCGAGGGAAAAGAACCAGTAAAATGACTCAACCCCATCATAGCGAATGCTCGCCCTTGAAGAAAAATCCAGAAACCGGATGTCGGAAACTGATCCGCCTCTACGGAGATCGCATGCGCACGCAGCCGCAGTGGTACGTCCAGTACACAAAGAGTTCAGTTGTAAACTGAGGTAGCTGGCGGGCAGACGACATTTTGCCCCCCAGTGCTGAGTGTTATGGAGAGCGGGACGACACATGTCTTGATGGTTTTTGAAGAACTCCGACGTAATGTCCTGTTGAATTGACAACAGCTCCAATATTCACAGTCGTGCTGTTTGTTTGAAGGTACGTGTAAAGCCCTTTTATTAAGTAATGCTGTGTCGGTGATTCGTACTGCGTGATTTCGAGGACGTGTGTACTGACCGTCGCGAGGAAGTAGATCAGGTGTGAACATTTGAGGGCTTGTGGTTTACGCCTGTAATTTAAGCCTGCTGCAAACGCGTGTTTACCAGCTTTATACTGCAAAGATATTTATTAGGTTAGCAGCGCGCGGCTTATTCACAGCCACTGTAGATCGGGTCAAATCGGTTCAGGGAAACGAGACCTATAATTTAGTTCACACATGGCCAACTTGATGAACTCGAGCGTCGGCAGGTTCGGCATGGCCGAACCGTTACCCGAAGCGCAACCAGAAGTAGATTAAGGAGTCGCATCGTGTATAGCATGTGATATATCGATGAACTCGGGCGAGTAAGACGAATCGAGTGCACCGGTCGGCCGAAACCTCAGAGGTCGTTTCAAGGTCGTATCGGGAGTCGAACTTCGTGTCACGTGGTGGGGCGACCACTGGCTTTCTTCTTGGCTTTCCTCACATCTGTCTTTTAATTAATATTTCTCGACGGAAAACCAGCTTAATATATAGCAGATTCCTGAGAGAGTGACAACGGGGGAAATGACGGATGCGATAGAATTGTTCATATTGAACAGGACACCGTTCTAAATGCCCCTACCTGGGACCAGGGAGGGGGGAACGGGGTGTGGATTTCTGCTACAGGGGAATCATCCTGTATATTCAATTGGATCTATTGGATTGTACCTATGGCACGGTACGACATAATCTCTCGCGAATAACGGGGAGGGGGTTTCGGATGTACTGCCATCGGGCCCTCCCCCAGAGCCCTTCTGTCTATGAGTACAACTAACTCACTAACCTTATATGTTATATAGCAGTTTTTCAGCATAGGAAATCTCTCAGACACCAGTGACCAACAACCTCGGTCCAGCCCTACGTTCATCTGGGAAAGGTGATGCTGGTGGATAGCTGCCGGTTTGGTCCTAGGTCTAGTTCGTCCTCGGCCTCTTCGAGCAGCCAATGAAGGAGTCGGGTCCCTTATGGGAAAGGTCCACCCGTCTGAGTAAGCATGATCTGATTGTATCCGCTTATGGTAAGTCTGATTCATGTTGCTCTCACTGAGTGTTGTCCTCCACAGGTTCTACCTTTATGAGAGCAGAGTGAAGATCTGGTGACGAGTCCAGTGACATGGACTATGGCGAGTGACTGTGCTAACGGGCCGTGAGCATGACTACCACGGCGAGAGGTATCGACGACCGAGAGCTACTTCTCAGTATGGTACCAGCTAACCCATAGCCCACTCCACGTCTACTATACCAGTTTGTTCACCCTGGCATCTACCTATCGCCTTCCTCTTGATCCCACCTGGGCAAGTATCTTGGTGTTGTTATTGTCCCAGATGTGAAACTGACAGACTGCCTTACCGTCAGCTAGAAACGATGTCTTCACTATCAAGTGCCTGGCCCCATGTGGCTTATGAGGCTGTTGAAGAACTGTTTTCTTTTTTGAACTTTCTCTGCAGTGCCATGATTCAGCGGTGGATTTACCTGCTCTGTGATACCAGCGGTATGAGTCTGCTGATCTAAGATGGTCGCATGGACATTTGTGACTGTTACTACCAGTAAGTGAGATATCGACATCTCGCTAGACCAGCAGTGCACTCAATACTTCCGGACTCTTCAGAGAAGTGTCCTAGTTCCACGGCCACACAAGAAACAGTAGTCAGTACTAACCAGGTGTGGGCCAGACTTTATTGACATCATCAACCTTGAGGTCCCAAGTACCAGTGATTCGACACGCCTACCGTCCTGTCCAAGTGGAGAAGCCTATACCTGGCCGGAGGCAGGATATACTCGGTGAGGTTGACTGACTTACCGCATAGCGTGATACTTGGACCTGTTACTATGATGACACTTCCTCCTTGAGGCTACTCGAGCATGGCCATATCTTGTCTCGCATAGATACCGCGAGGCCTATCTCGGAAGTCATCATCATCATCCTCATTCATTTGTATAATGCACCGTCTTGTTATCATAGTTAGATACCAGAGTTGTGTCATGTATTCTGGACGAGGTTTGAAAAGGGTAACGTCCCTTGGTTGATAGCGAGGGAGATGGTGATCCAAGGGCTGACGGGGTTTTGTGGACTGAGGGTACCTATGTCCCGCAGCTAAAGACATCCTGATGTTAAAGTGTAATAGCAGGTTCCCCTCACCCCATGGAGTGTTATGACACTGTAAAATCTCAAGAACATTTCTTTTTTGGGTTCGGTGGACATAATGATAAGGCTATATGCTAAATCTCATCATTTTTCCTCAGTTGGTTACTGAAATGAAATTTTACATTGGGGCAGACAAAAGTAAACAGACTACTGGTTTAGACTTCCAGGTGCTCTGGCATAGAAATGTAGCGGTGCATAGTAGTTAGTGAGCTTGCCCACTGAGAAAGCCATACAGGTTCAGTCCTCATCAATGGCAGAATTCTTTTTTTCCAGTCAGTACGGTTCTGGGATTGAGTCAGCCCTCGAAATGGGTATTGTATAATGTTTGGACAGAAAGGCGGAGGATAGGAACTGGCTATCTCATATTACGCTATGGTCTGTTATACCCAGTGACATCCCAATAAAAGTATTCGCCATGGGAATAACTTTTTAATGATAATTTAATGGCTTCTGTTTTTCAAAAGTCACGTATCATATTTGACATAAAGCAATATTAGTAATACATTGATACTATTGTTAAACATACAAATAAAACAATTATTTATTATTTAAGCTTTAGTACAGAAACTGAAATATCTGATGAAATTACATAAAATATGTTCCACATAAACCTAATAACCTCAACCCAATTGAATAGTGAAAATCACTACTTATATCTTAACATAGAAAAACAAAAATAATGCATACAGATAAAACTGCAATGGAGAAAGAAATATACATTAATGGGGAAAAATTGGAGGTGATGGAAAATTTTGAATATCTTGGGTCATTGATTACCAACAATGGTGACACAAGAAAAGAAGTTAAAAGACGAATAGCAATTGCTCTTCAAGGACTAAAACAACTGAATAAATTGTGGAGAGGAACAGATAGAACTACAAAACTCCGATTTTCAAGAGCATGCATGTGTCCCATTGCAACATACTAATGTGAGACCTTGACACTTACTAAACAAGCTGAACAGCGCATTAATGCCTTTGAATATAAATGTTATAGACGAGTTCTAAGAATATCTTGGATAAAGAAACGAACAAATGCATCCATACTTCAAAAGCTGAATATTGAAGAAGATTGGCTATTAAAGACGATAAAATAAAGAAAGTTGAAATGTTTTTGTCACTTGAAACGTCACGAAAATTTGGAGAGAACAATAATGGAGGAGCATATGCCTGGGAAGAGAGGAAGAGGAAGGCCGAAGAGAAGATGGGTGTAGGATGTGACAGATAATCTCCAGATGGGTGTATCGGACGTGGGACATCTTGTTTGTGATTGAGAGGTTTTCCGGAAGGTTGTTATAGGAGCAAGATTCTGCAAAGGACATGTTACTGATGAATGAATGAATGCTCCACAGAATTTAATGTCACACAATCAACGAGACACACATGTTAAAACTGGTTAAATTATATTGAATCAAGGAAACAAAGAAAGATGACTGACTATGTCATGAAAAAACTACAGCTGGAAATAATCATGAAAACTAGTGAAAGAAAAGTCAAAACAGACGAATCAAATTGGGGGAAAAGATGGGCCATGGAAAGATGTTGCACGGAGACATGATAACCTATTATGGTGCTATTGTTCAACATACTGTACTCTCAAACTATAAGACATTTGAACTTGTGCTTTTTTTCACTTGCTCAATTGAGTTGAGTTGAGCTAAAAACTGACATAACTGCAATTATGACATTCCCATACGCGCTCCGTCCCCTCGTTCAACTGCCAGCGAAGAGTCACACTATTAATCGTTCCCACCGCTTTCTGACTGAATGTTCTCCTGGTCTTCCCTCTGTTTTGAAATTCTACCAGAACCACCTGCCAATCCCTCGTAATCTCATCCTGTCCACATACGGGTTCTCAGTCTGTCCCCCACCTTCTCCACCTGGTTCCACAGGCCCACGACCACCCCACCTCCACCCCTCCACCCCCCCCCCCCAACCCTCTGATCATAAGTAATATGCCACCAAGAGGTGCATTCCCTGTCAGCCTATTAGCCTGTCCATCCCCCCACTCTCTTGCATGGCCAGGGGAAAAAAGAAATCCATACAATTCTCAAAATCTATTACCTCTGAAGCTCACTTTGAACTTAAGCGTAGTCCATACACACTACTTCTACGAGTAGTAGCACTGGACTGAATTCTGCGTGTGGATTCGCTTTCCTAATTTTCAGTGTTCTTTGCCATAAGGCGAGCTCACTCCAGCTTCAAAGGTACTGGTAATTTACTTCCCCAAGACAAGGACGAGAAGTTAACATTTGTGTCCATCTGTCCAGTGTAGGAATTGAACCCCTTACCTCGGCATCGAGCGTTTTTATCCATTCAACCATGCTGACCTCATTTAAACGTTACAGTTACTATAATCTTAGAATATAAGACATGTGAATGTTTGACATACTGTATTCTCTGAATATAAGACATGTGAATGTTTGACATACTGTATTCTTTGAATATAAGACATGTGAATGTTTGACATGCTGTACTCTCTGAATATAAGACATGTGAATGTTTGACATACTGTACTCTCTGAATATATGATATTTGAATGTTTAACATAAAATACACTCAGAATATAAGACAGTTGAATGTTTAACATACTATAATCTTAGACTATAAGAAATTCTCTTCAGGAGGAAATGTGGTATCTGAGAAAAATGCAAAGTTTAAAATAGACCACACAGACACGCACGCACGCACGCACGCAACGCACACACACACACACACACACACACACACACACACACACTAATGAAACAGTCTAAGAAACAAATGAAAACCGTGAATCGATTATAAAAATTAAACATGGTGTCTAGAATTTTTTTAAACCACGCTATGAGATGAAATAAACTTGGCAACTTGGTGACAACTTACAAACTTGATGGGAAAAGAGAAAAGGGAAGACAAAGAGATACATGCTGGATGCTAAGGTCACGTGTCATAATTGAGACAAGACCTGATCCAAGACTCTTGTGGCCATGTGAGCTGGCTAAACATGACCGCCATTGTCTACTTGCATGGCACATGATGATGATCAGTTCACCTGTCTGAGTCAAGCTCGTGGAAGCTGCTGATCTTCACATATTCTAGACTATGACACGTGAGGTGTGGCAGCCGGTTCCCTTCCTTATCATCGTTCCTCCCCAGATAACAGAAAATTCTGAAAATAGCGTGGTACATATCTTTCTGAGGCTGGGTCAACACCATAGTCATACGGGTCAGACAAAATAATCCACCCTCTGCTGGGGATTAAACCCAGACCACTGTGTTGGCAGGCAAGCACTCTTACCACTATACCACCACGGCTTTTTATTTACATAAGCAAAACATAATATTCGGGTGCGGTGAGTTGCAAACAAAAGTTAGAAATGTCAAAACTTACCTTCACTTTGCATGTAAATGTAATATTATCATCCTTGTTGTATACTTGATTAACTGGCTGAACTGATAAATCCACAATGGACAATCCCGCTGCAATGAAAGAAAGTGTGTCCATGTTAAAACAGATTGTAAGATCAAGTTAACATTACACCTTAATAGCTCCACTCTGTCTAATCATCCATTAGTATTTCAATCTGAAAAATAAAATGTGCCAATAAATTACACTTGTGGAGGAGTCAGCAAGAAAAACATACATCACACTGCACGCACATAATATTAATTGATTGATTGATTTAGGAATCGACATCACAGCACATAATAATAATATTGTGACCTACTTCAAGTTATGCTTGTAATTTACGAATGTGTAAGAAAACCTACTTGGTGAAATAAAGTCAGCAAACATTATAACTAAAAAAGTACCAAACAGACGATTGGCACTGTGACATAGGGGTTACAAGCACAATTCGCAATCACACATACCATGTTCAAATCTCATTTTAAACAATGGTATGAGCGCTGATCGTTCAGAAGGAAATGGAAAACTACTGGACATAAACTTGCCTAGTACATTACAAATATCCAAAGATGTTGAGGTCGACTTCGGTTTCCTTAAAGTACATGCAATGAACTTTTTGTTTTATTTAACGAAACATACACCTGTACACTTTTTTATCATAAAGGATAAATTATTTCTTTGGATATTCCTTTTGGCATAGAACCTGTGGATAATGACATACCTAAAATCGTGGAGGACGGGGGCACCAATGTGATGTGCTGTGCTACATCGTGATCTGGTTACATACTAATGTGCCTCTAGACAGATGTGAAGTTTCAGCACCAGCCTTGCATTCTCCTCAGGAGCGGGGGGGGGGGCGTAAAATTGCCTTGAAAATCATAAACATCCAAAAAATGTTGTGGTTGATTGCGACATCCTGTAAAGGACATGCAGCTAACTTTAACCGACCAGCCATCTGCACTTTATTGGTTGACCCTCTGATATGCTGGTTATGCCAGCCAACCATATGCTCAATTTGCAGTATCGCTGAGCTATCTGCTCTTTCATTGGTTGTTAGTTAGTTAGTTAGTCGACAGATCATCCTCACTGCACATCGAACCATTCAGTCCATAATTGCTCGGATCCCCTCCTCAGCAAATCCCGCAGTGTGTAGCGGCTAACGACACCAGTTCTGTGTTGGTTTATCAATCTTCTTTGGCTTCCTGCGTAGTGTTCTTGTTTGGCCACCCCTCTTTTAATTTGCTGTTCTCGCAGTCTGGCCATGGTTGTAGATTCACAGTCATCACTTGGTTCTCGCAAAAGTCTTACTTCTCGTAGAGCATTCATAATGTCAGCCTGGTCCATGGCGCGTCCGCCCTCCACAGTAGCCTTACCTGCGAGCTTGTCAGCCCGCTCATTTCCTTGTACTCCCGCATGCCCTGGCACGAAGATGAAACTAATCTTTGCCAGCCGAGACCGCTCCAGAGACAGCAACCATTCTCTTCGGATCCACCCCATCTCTATCCTCTTGAGCATGCTCATTGAGTCGCTAAGGAAACATGCCCTAGTGAATGTCTGTGTCTCGAGTCATGCTATTGCTTTACTTGCTGCCATGAATTCCATAGTCAGGCTACTTGTGGTCTCAGCAAAAGCACCAAAGTCCTCCTTCACAATTCTCCCTCCGGCCCGAGCCGTAAAGGCCCATGAGCTTCTCACATGTCGGACGACCGACCCATCTGTGTAAATGACAGCATCACCGTCTAGCGAATTCTCGAAAATCAACGCTTGTACTTCCGCCTCCACAGCAGCCGGATTTTCTTGTCTGCATTTTCTGTCTAGTTGGATACAAACTGAAAAGGACTGTACAGAAATCTGTTGGCACTTGTACCCACTCCTCGCCAGGTTCTAAGTCCTCAAGTGAACACACCTGTTGAAGAATGTCTTCGGCTTGACCCATCCACGACCGTCCTCTTTTTAACCTGCTGCCCTTCACCTTCATAATTTCACTATGCAGTGGATGTTGTGTGTTTGCGTTAACTCTGAGGTAGGCGCGTGCTCTGCAAACTTGTATTCTGTCTTCAATGGTTGGAAAATCAAGAAGGTAGCGCATCGCCCTGCATGCTGTATCTCTTGTACATCCAAGAATAATGCGCATAGCTTCATTCTGTATCCTTTCCATCCTTTCTATCTGCTTACGGCTGAGAGTCAGGATTGCCATCGCATACTCAAAAACAGACATGACCAGCCCCTCGTACAGAAGACATAGATGGCGCTGCTCACAGTTTGCTGCCGCCATCACCCGCATCGCAGCCAAACCCCGCTTGGCCTTTGTTATCACCTGGTCTATGTGCTCATTATAAGCAAGGCTTCGATCAAACCGTATCCCCAGGTAATTCATTGCCTGCGTTCTTTCCACCGTCTCTGAACACAGCTTTACAGTTGGTGTTGGAGTGTTGACAATATGATTATTCAAAGAGAACCAAGTCACTGTTGCCTTTATTGGGTTGCCCATTGCCCCAGCGTCATCACACCAAGTAATTATGTGATTGAGTTCGGTTTGTAGTTCCACAGCAATCTGATCTCTGTCCTTACCCTGACGATACACTAAAACATCATCGGCATATGACAATGTCCTACCAGGTCCAGTGATCTGCTCACTGGTGATTCTCACTGTGTAGGCGTTGAACAGTACCGGAGATAATGGTGATCCCTGTGGTAGGCCAGGATATATTGTTGTTGGTTCCGAAGTCCAACTGCCACATCTAAAATCTACTTTCCGTTGGAAGAGGGCTGCAGCGATCCAACTAAGGAGGAATGGGTTGATTTTGAGTTCTTCTTCTTCTTCTTCTTCGTTCATCCGGAGTTTTTTTTCCAGATGTGATTGCGTTGTGCCTGTTTACAGCAGAGCTGTGTTCTTGCGCCGTTAGGCCGACACATCCGACTTCTGCAGGCATTTGTTGACCGGGTTAACCTTCCCGGGGGTTTCTTAGGACGTTTGACTCTCACTGTTGTGGTGTTATCTCCCATCCTAGCTGGCCCATATAGAACAGCCAAAGACATCCTGGTCAGCCCTCAAGGGAAGGCAGGGGCAGACCATGGGCATTCCCCGCCATCCAAGGAGGCTTCCATAATTGCAGAGCCGAACACATAGCGCTCTGGTACTGGGCTCACCCAAGGAATCGTCACGTCCTGCACATGGCTGCTTAGCCTCACTTCCGTATATTGGGCCTTCCGTTCACCATAGGCTGTTCTTCCGGAAACCAGAAGAATGCAGTGTGCAGATGACATCCACACAGTGAGCTTTTGATTCGGACTTTCATCGCAATGGATTTGCTATCCGAGCAATATTCCATTTCGTGGACACTTTTTCCACCTTTTTTGAAGCCCACACAGTGAGCTTTTGATTCGGACTTTCCACGTAATGGATTTGCTATCCAAGCAATATTCCATTTCGTGCCACTAGAACACTTTTCTACCTTTTATGAAGCTCACACAGTGAACTTTTGATTCGGACTTTCCACGTAATGGATTTGCTATCCAAGCAATATTCCATTTCATGCCTCTGGGAGGCTTTTGTAACCGACATACCTGTGGTATGAAGTGTGGCAGTCTGAATACTTCTTCATACACCTTTAAATGTCAACCTGTATGTAGTTAAAGTAAGCTGCGGTCAACTTGAGCTTGTTGATATCTCCATAGAGCTTGTCCTCAAATGAAGCAGGTGTGGGCCACAATATCTTTCTCTGTTCTGCATATATTGGGCAATCCTGCAGCAAATGTTTTGCTGTCATTTTTCCAGTTCGACAATTACATTCATCGGTATCTCCTATCTTTAGTTTATTGAACAAGTGGTATTTCAGCCTGTTATGTCCTGTGCGGAGTCTGAAGATTGCTACTTGTTCTCTTCGGTCGAGTTTGTAATATGCATCATCCTTCTGGTGGCCTGGATGCTCTGATTCCCATTTGGTTCTATAGGTGCTTTTTATCAACCTCTTTGCCTCATTATAGGTTATGTCTATGTCAGGCTGTGGTAGTTGTCCGCCCTCTTTTGCCAGTCTGTCAGCCTCTTCATTTCCAGGTATACTGCAATGTGATGGGATCCACTGTATTACAACTTTTTTGGATTTCTGGCATAGACCATGGAGTGCTGCTCTTAGGTCAGCTATTTCTGTGCTGTTATTGCTCTTCAGTATTGAGACAGCTGACTTTGCATCTGTGAAGATAGCTATTTGCTTCTCTTTATTTTCCTCCATCAAGAGCATTTCTGCTGCAGTTTTCAGAGCCTCTACCTCCGCTTTGAAGTTACTTGAAAACTTTCCAGTTGCCACTGAATGTGTTTTTTTTCACTCCATTTTTTAAATTTAGGAGAATTCCTCCTCCTCCATTCTCTATTGAATTTTTGGCTGATCCATCTGTATATGCATGGGTCCAATTGCTGCTTGGGTAATGTTCTTTTATGTAGTTTAGGGTTATTTCTCTTCTTTCGGTTTCATGCTGAGTGTTCTTTTTCTCAATACCAGGAATGTTTTCTATCATCTCAGGCAGTTGCTGCTGTCTCCAAGCTGGGAACTTGTGTGCATTGTAAATGGGTTTGACTGTTGATATGTTAAGTATGGGATCTGCCCTAATCTTTCGTTTTGCAGTTTCTACAAAGTTGCTACGCTTCAGTCTTCCCTTTCCAAAACCACTAAACCTTTTATACATAGGGTGGTCTGTCAATCTTCTAAATTTTTCTGCTTGTTGCTGGGCTCTGCTATCTCTTCTATCCTGCATTGGTTGTAAACAAGTGATCTTTTCTAGTTCATTAATAGGCGTTGTCTTCAGGCTTCCAGTTATGATTCGCATTCCTTGATTTTGGACTCTACTTATTTTGTTAAAGTTTGACTTAGCTGCTGTTGCCCAAGCTGCAATGCCATATTCCAGTACTGGCCTCACCCGTCCAGTATATAACTTCTTGAGAACTTTCTCATCTGCTCCCCACGTTGTACCAGCAAGCTTTTTCATGATTGCCATTCTTTGCCTTGCTCTTGTTCGATTTTTCTCAACCTGTGTTTTCCATGTCAGGCGACGATCAAATGTGACTCCGAGATAGTTTGGATTTTCTTCATGGCGCAATATTTTTCCATTCAATACCAGCTTAGGTTGTTGAGTTTTATTTGAGAGGGAGAACACTGTGCATGTTGTTTTCTCCTCACTTATCTTCACTAGCCATGATTTTGACCAGTCCTCTAGTGCTAATAGGGCTTGCTGTATTCTGCTGTTAGCTGTACTAATATATTCTTCAGATGTCCATATGGCTAGGTCATCTGCAAAGGATGATGTGTGTACTCTGGCTGGAAAATTTTCTGTGATGTCGTTTATATATGCTAGGAATAATGTTGGTGAAAGAACTCCTCCTTGGGGGACACCTTGCTCCAACAGCATCATTTTGCTGGTTTGTCCTTGTACTTTTGTCCTGGCAGTTCTGTTCTCAAGGTAGTGGCTGATCCATTTGTACATTTTCCCACAAACATGCATTTTTTGCAGTTTTACTTTCAGTCCTTCCTTCCATACTTTATCAAATGCTTTTTCTAAATCTATCCAGACCGCTAGTGTGTGCTTTTTCTCTTGGAAGGCATCCTCTATTTCCTGAGCTATATAGGTTATTTGATCTTCAGTGGATCTGTACTTTCTGAATCCTGCTTGGTGTGGTGTTAAGAGTTTGTTTTCTTCCAGATGCCATGTTAGCCTGCCATTGATAATGCGTTCCATTAATTTTCCTACACAGCTAAGTAGACTGATAGGTCGATAGCCATTTGGTTCTTCCAGGTCTTTTCCTTTCTTTGGGACTGGTATTAGTATAGCTTCCTTCCATGCCTGTGGGACTATTCCCCTCTTCCAGCTGTAATTTAGGACTGCTAGTAGTTTCTTTTTTGCCTTTGTCCCTAGTCCTATTAGCATTTCATTTGTGATTCCATCCTTTCCTGGTGATGTCTTCTTTTTTAGGGTATTCATTGCCTGTTCCATTTCTTCCATTGTTAGATTTGCCATCATATATTCTGCTGCTGTCTCTGTATTACTATGATGTATCTGTTTATCTTTGATTGCTTTCTTCTGTTCGGTTGTAATATCAATGTGGTTTGCACTGGCATAGTGTTCCATTAGTGCATTTGCAGCCTTTTTTCCTGTAAGCAAGACATTTCCTTGTTTAATTGTTATTTGTTTGTTTCTAGGTCCTTCATTGTTCATGGCTTTCACTAGTTTCCATAGTTTGTTTCCATCCCTGTCAAAATTCAGGTTTTCTGTTTTTTCCCTCCAACAATCTCTTGTTGTTTTATTTACTGTTCTTTTATATTTTGCTGAGATGGCTTTGAGAGAGATGTTCGCTTCAGTTGTTTGTTCTCTCTCTGCGGTCTTCCTGGCATCTTCAACTTTGTCCTCCAAAATTTGTAGTTCTTCAGTCCAGTATGGTTTGTAATTTTTCCTCGCTCCTCTTGGAATAGACTCAGTGGCTGCCTGTATTATTGCTCTGTTTAGACTTTCCACCATTTGCTTCATGTTGCCATATCGTGTATTTATGTTTTCACAATATTTGTCTGTTAGTATGGCAAATCTGTCCCAATCTGCTCGTTTGTAATTCCAGCGGGGCAAAGGCTTTTGCTCCTGTGGAACATACTCCATATTCATTACAAGCTTGATTGGTCTGTGGTCACTACCTGCTAATTGGTCAAGCACATGGCGATCGATTTTGTGGAGGATGTCTCCTGTGCAGAAAGCTAAGTCTGGAGTAGAAGTGGTAATCCATCTTCTGGAGTAGAAGCTCGGTGTGTCATCCGCTTTGTTGAGTAGATGGAGATTTGAGTCTATTTCGCAGTCCTCCACTTCATCTCCTCTTTTGTCAATATCTGGGTATCCCCATCTTTCTGAACGGCTATTAAAGTCTCCGACAATAATGCAATTTGTGTCAGTTATTTTCATGTTTGAGAGTGTAAGATCCTTATCTGCTGGGCTATACAGATTGTAAATTCTTATTTTCACGTCCTTTATCATTATATCAACACCTATAATTTCTGTTTGGTTGTCAGAGATCACAGATACTTCGCTGCAAGGTATTGTATTTCGTGTAAGTATTAGAACTCCTCCTTTATGTCCTTTGCGGTCGAAACGTGTGGCCTGATATCCCCTGACTGAGAATTTGTGCTTGGCGTTGAGGTGTGTCTCTTGAATGCATGCCACATCTATTCTATCTTTATGAAGACGCTGTGTCAGGGAGTATTTCTTGTTATAAACTCCTTCGGCATTCCACTGTAGTATGTTGAGTGTCCTTGGTATTTGGTCAATAGCTCTTAACCTACTCCTCTGTGCCTTGACTCCACAGCACAGGGGAAGGTGACCACCAGTAGTCATGGGTGGACCCCCTCGAGGCAGGGGGCCCGGCACTATCACCGCCTGATGGGACTTCACGGGATTAGCACCATAACGATTAATTTTCATCTGTGGCATCATGAAATTATAAAGTTACGTTGCACTTCTTTGTCAAGCCTGTGGCTCAGTACATCCGATTTCGACAAGCATTTGTCGGGATGCTTTCCCTAGCCTTTGACTGTCCCCAGTCTACCTACAAGGCAGCAGGTTTGTGCGTCACTTCGTCTGGTCCCTCTCCCTTGACCTGTCCGACATGGGTGACCCTACCAGTAGCTGTGCTACCGTCGGCATAGCTCTTGGGGTCATTGGAACACGCAAGCCCCTCTACCTCGTCAAGGTGGACGCACGGCAGAGGGGGATTTTGAGTTCAAGAAGCTGAAGCACTAAAAAAATCCAATTGTACTCTGTTGTACGCGTCCTCAAGATCAATCGCTGCAGCAAAGGTTTCAATGCCTGGGTGGAAACCTTCATAGACATCATGGGCAAAAACTGCTGCAATCGTCCAGGTTTCTCTTTTTCTCTTTTGGGACGGTACCCACCCAGGGTGGGTGGAAAATCATCTTGCCTCTCTAGCTGGCTTTATATTTTCCTGGCAATTAACTTCTCCAGCAGCTTGCCTATTGTATTCTGCATGGTTATAACTCGATATCCCTGAATTTTTGTGTAGATGTGGTCTTTGTCAGGCTTGCGCAAGGGAAGCAGATAGCTGTGTAACCACTCCTCCTTGATGCTAGCACTCCTTCCATGAGGTCATGTTTAAAAGGCCCATGCACTTAATGTCAGTGACCTCCACATGTATATATCACAGAATATCCATCATCACAACTGCCTTTAATTAAACAAGGCTTTTAAAGAACCAAATGACGTGACCTGGAATTTGACCCACAACCTTCAGAGTGCGAGGCAGGCAGCGTCACCACTTCACCACAGAGACTCTCAAACGGCCTTTAATAAGGCTATAGCTTTTGTATCCTCAGCCTCAGGGTTCAATTCTTAGACGTTAAATTTCCCAGGATCAATACTCGTAATTTCACATAATAGTCTGACAGTGTCTTCAGACCATCCTACATATGATTTAACTTTCTTTGACCCGTTCCTATTTCCTATCTTCAGTAATTTTGGCCATCCACATTCTATTTCCCAAAGTTATCAAAATGAGGAAATCCCAAAGCCACCAAGATGTATCTCGTATCCAAGGATGCCGAATTTAGATTCGTTTTGAGTTCTTTCCAGCCACTTGAAGTGTTAGGACCATCACACTTTGGTAGGCCTGAATGCACAGAGGAATGGGAGGGGGAGGAGGGCAGTCTTTCTTTGTGGTCGCGAACAATGGGAGCTGATACTGAACTCTTGTCTGACTGCGGTCATGCCATTGTCAGCATTATGTGCTATAAAACAATACTAAATGGAAACATGGCAGGCACCGAAGTAAGAGATAATGATACAAGCATGAAGATATCAATAGATAGTATGTCAGAGTGGAGAGCCTTAATAAGAAACAAAGTGTTGGTAATCCGTTGCAGTAAACTTTCATTGTGGAGACTGCACTTGATTGGATGATCCTTAGAAAAGTGAAGTCTAGAGAAAGAAGCAAAAATGTTTCTCTTCACAAGTCATTAAGTAACAGGAATTTTACGAATAACTTCTTTTTTTTACAGTAGTACGAACCAGAAATTGTGTGTGTATTTCTCAACATAGTCCCACTGCCTGTGACACACTTAGTCCATCCGTTCACTATCTTGTTTTTGCCTTCAAGGACAGTTTTTTTAGTGTGGCCTTTAATTTTGCACAACCTCCATTACATCCTCGTCATCAGTCTTTCTCTTGCTACTGAGTAAATGGGCTGTCTTGTGTTAAGCTATATACGAGAGACAGTCATTCAATAACAGGAATATTATTACATCATTAATAAATCTGCTGAGAATCTGCTCTGACCCCACAAATGGTATTTCAAGGTTTCAAATAAGTGAAAGCCGGATGGTGCCAAGTCTGCATTGTATGCTGGATGTTTCAAAACCTCAAATTTCAGAGCATGTAGTCTCCCTGGCCAAGGAGTTAACGACATTGTTCGTAATCCCGTATATCCACGTGGGGAAAACAGCAGCTGCGAGAATCGGCAGCGGTTCGCGCCGCGCTGGTAACTTACGGGGGTATGTGAGCCGGTCGTTCAGAAAGCAATGGCAAACTACTGAACGTAAAACTTGCCTAGTACATCAACAGCAGCTGAAAAATGCTGGTGTTGACTGCAACGTCCTGTAAGGGATATGCAACATTTTTTTTTAAAAGTGATCCCAATGATCTTATCATTGCGCAGCAGTAGAAGGGTGAACATTATTGTACAGCAACAATATCCTGTTGGGAAAAGTCCCTGGCATTTTGATAACATCACAGGCTTAAGTTTGTTAGTTTGTTTACTAGCATGTCATTGTAACGAGCACTTGTCAGAGTTTTACCCCTTTCCTGGAAATTCTGCAGCATAGGGCTCTTGATATCTCAAAAGATGGTCATCACGACTTTCTCGGCAGATTTATCAATGATATAATAGCATTCCCTGTTATTTAATGACTGTCTCTCGTATATAGCATAGCACAAGACAGCCCATTTACTCAGTAGCAAGAATTCAAGGCCAGTTGAATCCTCTATAAATGCATGTGTTGTATTTGTATTGTATTTATACCACCAATATCCTGTTCAACATTTTCTGTTTTAATTGGGAAACAGTGTTTATTGTTGTTTGTGTGTTGAAAGTTTATGCTTTTCTAACTTGAACTTTCATCGTCATCAAGTGCCATGCCAGCTGGCATAGGCGTTCATGACTCTCCACAGATCTCGCTCCTTGGTTTTCTGGATCAACTCTGCTGATGATATTCCTCCCTGCCACCATCTCAGTCCATCCAGGATCATTGTATTTTAGCTATTTCATATTCTGTAGATGACATAATGTCTTTCAGGCAGTTGTAATATATCTGGAATGATATGTGTACTCACTTGAAGCTGTTACATTCTGGTCAGGAGCTTTTACAATAGCCAATCCAGTAGTCGTATAATACTCAATCTGGCACCGGTACATTCCTGCATCACTGCACAAGGCATCATTGACATTCAGCACAATCTTCATTGTTGCAATGTTGTTTACACCAGCGTTTGCCCCACTGAATGTAATGTTCCACAGCCTTCCATTGGGAATGTTCTAGAAATTGAAGTGGATAATTATCATTTGACTAAAGTATATAATCACTTCCGGTCTCCCTGGCCTAGGGGTTAGCGACTTTCTCCGTAATTTCGTTTATCCACTTGAGCAAACGCAGCTGCACAAGAATCGGTAACTGTTCTCGCCGCGCCCGTTACTTACTGGATATGTGGAGCCGGCCGCTCAGAAAGCAATGGTAGACTACTGAGCGTAATCTTGCCAAGACATCAACAACAGCGGTAACATGCTGGTGTTGACAACGATGTTCTGTAATAGGATATTTAGAAAAATATGATCACTGAACATTAGATAAAAGATAACTTCAACATAGAAATTTAAAATTAAAAAAACAAACAGATTTGATACAGTGATCTAGGAATTATGGTTGTTCTTCTTCGTTCATCTGAAAAGTTTTTTGTTTTTTTCGGACATAATTGCGTTGTGCCTGTTTACATAACAACATCTGATTGGCGCTGTCTTGAAGAGACTTAATCAAGAATCGCTAAGGCAAAGGTAGCCTTTTGAAATAAATGGGGAGAACGGTTGAGGCCACTAAGACGATTACATAAATAGACACACATAGTATTATTTGGAGCTCACAGAAGAAGAAGAAAGAAATAGAGATTAGAAGACGCACTAGACAGCATAAAATTTGAAAGCTATAATAGGTACCGACCGGGATCGAACCTGTCTGTCACCTCCAAATGACGACAGCGCCTCGCTGCAGGAACAAGTGTGCTTCGACGAACGACCAACTAGACTAGTTTATCTACTACTTATCTCATGGCACATGATGATAATGATGATATTTACACTTTTCGTACCGACACATCAAACTTCTTCTGGCATTTATTGACCGTGTTAGCCTTCCCGGATGTTTTGTGGGATATTCTACTCTCAGTGTGATATCATCTTCATCCCCCCATCCCTGCTCGTCCGTTTAAAACAGCTGAAGAGATCCCGGTAAGCCCTAATAAGAAGGCAGGGGCAGACCATGGGTATTCCCCGCCATCCAAGGAGGCTTCCATAATTGCAAAACCGACGCATAGCGGTCTGGAACTGGGCGCACCCAAAGAATCGCACGTCCTGCACATGGCTGCTTAGCCTCACTTCGTACATTAGGGCTTCCGTTCACCAACGTTGCTCCACCAGTAACCAGAAGAATGCAGTCTGCAGATAACTCCCACACAATGAGTTTTCGGTTCAAAATGTCCACATAATAGATTTGTTAGCCAAGCAATATTCCATTTCGTAACTACTGGGACGCTTTTTCCACCTTTGATGACGCGCACATAATGAGCTTGGAAATTATATTTCAAGGTGTCAATGACCAATGGAAAATATTGAAAATATCGGCCAGACAGACTGCAAGAATCCCAAAATTTAAGATGATAGGCAGTGAGAAATGCATGACTGAAAAGATTCTTAAATTAATGGAAATAAAAAAGAAACAAGAAACATGAAGAGATTCACACATCTCTCATCTCATCTCATATCACCTCATTTTGTTCTTCTTGTACGTTGTGGTGTCGAGGTGAAGTATAAACAGCGGTACAGTGCCCGTTTATGGGCTTCATGTATCGATATCCCATGGACTCTGCTATTCCCTCCGTCCAACGTTTACGTGGTCGGCCTCTTCCTCTGCTTCCATTTGGTCTGTTCATCATTGCTTGCTGTGGTATGCTGTTAGTTGGTAACCTACTTGCATAACCAAACAATTGTAGTTGCTGCCTTCTAATAAAATCTAGCGTTGCTATAACCGCCACTTTAGTCCTGATTTCTTCATTTCTGATCTTATCTCTTCTTGATATATTGAGTACTCTTCTCGGGAATCTTATTTCTGTTGTGATTTTTCCCCCCTCTTTTTCTATCATTGACCAGATTTGGCATCGGTAGTATAGAGTTGGTTAGAAAGATTGTATTGTAAAGTGCGTTCTTAGTAACTATTGATACATGTTTGTTCTTTAGTATTGGTGCCATTTGTCCAATGAGTTGGTTTGCCTTTTTGCATCCATTTTCAATCTCGTCTTCTGATTTGCCATTTGATGATATTATACTTCCTAGGTACTTGAAAGTCTTTACTTGCTTCATGGGGTGTTCGTTTAGGTGAATTGTTGTTGTGTTTTCTTCTTTAGTTATAGTCATTCATTCATTCATTCAGTAGCATGTCCTTTGCAGAACCTCGCGCCCATAACAACCTTCCGGAAAACCTCTCGATCATAAGCAAGATGTCCCGCGTCCGATACACCCATCTGGAGATCATCCGCCACATCCTGCACCCACCTTCTCTTTGGCCTTCCTCTTCCTCTCTTCCCAGGCATATACCCCTCCATTATTGTTCTCTCAAAACTTTCATGACGTTTCAAGTTATCAAAATATTTCAATTTTCTTTGTTTTATTGTCTTTAATAGCCAACCTTCTTCAATATTCAGCTCTTGAAGTATGGATGCATTTGTTCTTTTCTTTACCCAAGATATTCTTAGAACTCGTCTATAACATTTATATTCAAAGTTATAGTCATTACCTCTGTTTTACTTGTGCTAATTTTCATGTTATGTTCCCTACACATTTCGTTTAGACTATTCATGTTGTCTGGACTTCCGGTCCTCAATATGACGGATAAGCATTTGAACCGTTAAGAATCTAGGGTTTTTATGCTTCTGGCTATGGTTTGCATTCGCAATTTTATCACGCTGGACCGTAGTGCGTGGTTCCGTCGCCCTGCTACTGAGTTGAGTGCGTGGCGCGACAATGTGAGCTGTGAATTTCGTTCCGAATGATTTTACATCTGTCCGCGGTTGTTGTAGCGTGAACTGCATGTTCGGAACGATGTCGGTCAGTCTGTCGCTTGGAATTGACTGGATTGCCTTATCAATTCACTAATGAATTTTTCTCGGAGACTCCTGAGGGTCGTCGCTGGAGCTACAATGTTCGTGCTTTGTGCGATGCTTTCAGCGGGCCGCCCTTCTGAAAGGGACCGAGTCATATGGGATAAATCCCAGTGTAATTAAGTCGATCCTCTCGACTTTTAACGCAGTAATGTTTAGCTGCTGGTTTTCTAGTGACTGTCGCTTCCATCGACGATGAACTGTATTTTCCGTGGAGGACTTTTGTGTTGGCATTCTGACGGCGGCATTATTCACAGTGTACCTGTGCGGGCTGTTGACTTGTCGAGACTCCTGTCTATTCCACTTTTCACAATGGGCAGTGAGGAGCATTTCCTGTGATAATCACTGGCACAGAACGGAGAATAATGGGGACGACCCGTTGCCATGAAGTTAGAACCGCGACTAACTAACTAACATTCATGTGGTATTGTAATTCAGCTTCAGATTTTGATATTAGTGCTTGGTCGTCCGCAATCAGGAG
This sequence comes from Cepaea nemoralis, assembly GCA_014155875.1. Taxonomy (NCBI): domain Eukaryota; kingdom Metazoa; phylum Mollusca; class Gastropoda; order Stylommatophora; family Helicidae; genus Cepaea; species Cepaea nemoralis. The sequence goes on from JACEFZ010019861.1 coordinate 81,351, forward strand.
TTCTCTAATGGTTAGATTTGCAGATGGTTCTTCTTCTGTGTTCTCGTCATGCGGTATTCTTGCTGTCACTGCTTGGCTGGTTTCTTTACATATGTTGTCTATATATGTTATGAACAAGAGAGGGGACAGGACACAACCTTGTCGTACTCCAGATCTTATAGTGAAGGGTTCTGAGTGTTCTCCAGTTGCTCTCACTATGCATTCACTGTTGTTGTATAAACTTCTACATATGTTTGTTAGATGTGTACTCACTCCATATTGTTTAAGGATTTCCCATAGCTTGTTTCTATCTACTCTATCGAATGCCTTTTCTTGGTCGTCAAAAGCTAAGTAGTGTGTTTCATTTAATTCGATTGATTTGTCTATAAGTTATCTAAGAGTAAAAATGGCATATGTGCATCCTTTATTTTTCCTAAATCCAAGTTGTGTTTCGCTTAGCTGGGGTTCTATAGTGGTTCATACTCTTTTCTCAAGAATTTTGCCAAATAGTTTTCCAGTATGACTCAAAAGAGGAATGAATGCGCATTTGTAGTTTGTGCAGTCTCTTTTGCTGCCTTTGGTTTTCCAAATTGGGATAATTATGGCATTTCCCTAGTCACATGGATGAATAGTTTATGTAGCCATGTTGTTCCTATTTCTCTTAGTGCTTTAATTAGTTCATTTGGTAATTCATTTTTTTTTCGGTGATTTATTCAATGGGGCTTATCTGACGGTTTCTATAATTTTTTTTTTCTTTCACTATGTCTGGTTTTAGTTCTTCAGTAGCATCTGTGTCGGTTTCCTAAATTCCTGTGACATCTGATGGAATGTTGAGAAGTTGTTCGAATTAATGCTCCCATCTTATTATGAATTGTTTTTGTTCACTTATTGGTTCTTATAATCTGTTAATTATTTCAGTTGGGTCAAAGGGTTCTCCTCTGGTTCTCATTGCACTTATCTTTTTTAAGAAGCTTCTAGTTGCCTTCTTGTAGTTTTTATTTAGTGTTTCTCCATACTCCCCTGTCGCGAAACCTCCAAATAAGAGTGTCTTCGCGGAAGGGAGCTCCCCGTAGGCGGGACTTAGCGGAATTATCTGGGTCTCGAGTTATTTTTAACCTCGGGAAAGCCGTCTAAAATCGTAGCTACTAGAAGGTTCTTTTTCTTTCTAGTTGTTAATACTCCGGGCCGGCGTTATGCACCCGGCAACCTATGAACTGAACCTACATGGGTTTCTCGTGGATAGACCCCATGAATCTCGGGGAAGGTGATTTTCTCCAGTAAATGCAACATCTGTGTGTTTAGAGAGTACTCTCTGGAAAGCAGAAGCCTGCCATTTGCAATCACTTCTCTCGCCCGATCAGACGTACTTTTCAGACCATCTTTGTCTTCATTGAGCTATTCAGCACCCGAAAAAGTATGTCTTATTCCAGTGTTGGTTCAAGCTCTAAGGTAATAACACTATTATTTCTTTTCTTGTCTTGATTAATAGTATTACGCGATTAACAGTGTCGTTATCTGTGTTGTTAGTACGCCGACTCATGAATATTAATGTAATGCAATCGATAGATACTAGGCGTGAAACTAGGACGAAGGCTTGCTTGTTTATTTCTCGTCCTAACAGTAATTCTTTGAATACTGATTAAAACTAGTGTTTTATCGAAGTCCTTTAGTACATGCCTGTGTTAATAGATCGATATAATATGTCTTTGGTTGCAGCTAGGTTGCTGTGATTTATTCCATGTGAATGCGGTGATGATTTATTCCATGGGAATGTGGTGCTGATTTATTCCATGGGAATGTAGTGCTGATTTATTCCATGGGAAGGTGATGATGATTTGCTCAGTGTCATTGTGTTACTGATTTATTTCATATGGGGTCGTGGTGTGTATAATCCTCGCGAATTCAGAAGGAACAGCGAAGTGATTCTGTGGGGAACGTTATGGCGTAGACTCTACACTTTACTCTATCCTCATTGTCTGGGAACACCTATACTAGGGTTACGGTGATGAGGAGGAGGGTTCTTCTTTACATCGAGAGACGACTAGTATTAGAGTATGGGAGGCTTGCTGCATTCTGAATATGAGATGAATGGTCCTATCAGGCCAGTTGAACCGTTCATACTTTGACCACTGCTAAGTAACGGGGTAATAGAACGGGTTTGTACTCTCACCATCTACATGGGGTGTGATATCATGTATATTTAAAATACTCATTGCCTTCTATGGGAGAGGGGTTAACAAGAGGGTGGTGGTTGTGGTGGTGGTGGTGGTGGTGGTGGTGGTGGTGGTGGTGGTGTTTGGTGGTGGTGGTGGTGGTGGTGGTGGTGGTGGTGGTGGTGGGGTGGTGGTGGTGGTGGTGGTGGTGGTGGTGGTGGTGGTGGTGGTGGTGGTGGTGGTGGTGGTGGTGGTGGTGGTGGTGGTGGTGGTGGTGGTGGTGGTGGTGGTGGTGATAATGATGATGATGATGATGATGATGATGACGACGACGACGACGATGATGATGATGATGATGATGATGATGATGATGATGATGATGATGATGATGATGATGATGATGATGATGATGATGATGATGATGATGATGATGATGATGATGATGATGATGATGATGATGATGATGATGATGATGATGATGATGATGACGACGATGATGATGATGATGATGATGATGATGATGATGATGATGATGATGATGATGATGATGAAGGGGATTTGTCTAGACAGACCATTCGACATGAGAGATGAAACCTAACTTATGTAAGATTTAAGTATTTTCTTTGTTGATTGAAGATGGGGAAAGAGATAGAGAGTGGGAGGTACTAGGCTCATGTACTGAATGAACAGAACGGTACTTTCCTGGAACGGTGCCTCCCAGATGAGCAATACTAGGTTCTGCCTGATAACGGAAGCGAATTCATGCCTAAACTTCTTCTATGATATATATGATCCAGAGACCCGCACTGACACGTTACTATTTAGTCTGATGGCATGTACTCCTTATGTGTGCTATGTATGTCAGAATTGTTTTCGAATGCACTCACCCACTACTCTCCTTGCAGGGTGTGTCTTCTACGTTTGATTCAAGATGCTTACACTGAAAAGGAAGAAATTGGCGATATGCTCACTCCGGTTAGATCGCCCATGATCTAGGTGAGGTCAACGTACTGGGAGCAAGCCAACAGAGTTTCCCTCAGTTATAGCACACCTGACGGTGGTAAATGGTAGGTACGTGCTATTTCAATATGAGGTACTTTTCAACACCAAAGTGAGATAATCAGTCACGACGAGGTTGGCCGTCATAATAACTTTCCAAATGCATGGCCAGACCCAGATCAGGTCTAAAAGACAGATCATCGTCTGATGTGACTTTGCTAATTTGATCTACGATGTGACATACACTCTACGTCACCAGACACAGTTGGGGTTAGAACGGTGATACCATTAGTCACTAATAATATTGATTTATACAGACTAAGGGGGATGGAGTTTACCATAACTTCTCCGATCCACCATGGGTCAGTCAGACAATTTTGACTCTAGTTGAGCTACCAAGCTCCAACGTGTTTTCTTCGCTCAGAGAACTTCATAGGGGATGCCTTATGTTATAGGGTCACCCCAGTCAGAGTTTTCCGTGAGATTCACCCTCGTGTCAGCAACGTCACTGGGTGACACTTATTCAATGAACAGTATTGGTATTAACATCCTGTAATGGGAACTGAGGATGGTTATTCCGAGTCGGTAATCACCGTGGACACATGATGAAATGGAAGGCTTCCACAGCCATCAAGTCAGCTCTAGCATGGAGGGATCCGGGTAAGCTCACCGACAATACCCGACATACGCACAGTGCGAAATCTCACTGCCTCGTGATGATATTTGGATCATCAATCATTATTCTACACTCTGTTGTCTAACTTTACATAGACCTACTCTCTATTCTAATCTTCATTCTTCTTATCTGGACTAGATTGTAAAATACATTTCACTTTTTGTTACCATGCCTTTGCTTGAGTTTATGTGTGTCTTCTGGGCTGAGCTCCCTTAAGGTATTAGTCTATAGGTTAGGAAGTGAAAGACAGGTGGAGTCACGAGTCTGTGGGGGTTCGGTAAATGAACTATACTTGTGCTGTGGTCAGTGTAGCGTGGGAAGTTCGACGTGTACCCTTCCTATCAAAGCCCCGGGGTATCGGTACACTAATTGGGGGTTCTTCCGGGATCTTCTACTGTTCTAAACACTCGCAGGAATAAGGACTTCTGTTCTTTGTCCCATATACATTATCTACCTGAAGATTCTGGCTACTGTTTCACCTCTCTGTTGACTCAGATGGACAGACAGCTAGTGTTTTGTGTTGTCGCTTAGATTAGTACATTGCCTTTGTGATAACATATTGCCTTATATTGTACACACACACCCAACATTTCCTTACAAGAAACATGGCTGCCAGGAAATTTAGATTTATCTGAGGTACAGGCTACAGCTCTTGAGTTGAGCCTAGAAAGAGATGCTTTACGGAGCTGTGTCCAGGAGGTGGAACGAAACTTCCGCCAAGACGAAAGGGATAGAAGGAAAGCAGCGAAAGAACTAGAGCCGAGAAAGCTGGCCTGAGAGGAAAAGAAGTTAGCGTCCGAATAAGATGCCAAGAAAATGGAGCTTGAATATCGGATGAAGGAACTTGAAGTGAAGGCCCAAGCTGCTAAGGAACCTCATGGAATGGTAGGTGGATCAGCATTGCCAATATCCCCATCATCCAGCAGACCAGTCTATTATGACATGAAGTGGCCCTTCTCTCTATTCGAAGAAGACAAGGAAAACGTCGACCAATTTCTGCAGAAATTTGAGGTTATGGCATTAGTGATGGGTCTTGAGAAAGATAAATGGAATCATAAGCTTTCGCAAGAACTCCGTGGCACCGCGTACGAAGGGTATGCTCGCTTACCCCCGGGAATAGGAAACGATTTCGTAGCTCTGAAAACTGCACTGTTGAAAAGATTCCAGATGACAGCGCACACATACAGGCTGAAGTTTAGAACTTACAAATGAGAGCCGAGGGAGATGTTCTCAGCATATGGATTTAGGTTAACCTCGCATTTATTAAAGTGGATGGCGCTGGCGAGATTTAAAGAGGAGTATGAGAGCTTGAGAGAGTTGATGGTCGTAGACCAAATGGGGGTGCAAATGTCGAAGCCATTGCGAAATTTCTTAGGGTAAAATGGTGCGGAAAGGTTAGACGTGATGAACAAGTTAGCCGAGAGGTATGTGAAAGTATATGGTGAGGCTAGAGACTACAGCCAGAGTAATCCTATATCAAAAGAAAAGGGGCAAAGTCAGAAGCCCAAACCTAAAGATTACAAAGATAACCGTAAGAAGGCAGACACCTTAGATGAAGACTCTGGTAAGAAACCCGGAAAGGAAAATCCGATTGGATCTCCCAAGAGAAAGTGGAGTGACAGATGGTGCAAATTTTGAAAGTCGGTTACCCATAACACATTACATTGTAGGAAAAAGCCGAAGGACCTACAATTTGCTTATCTTGCAGAGCCCAAGGAGGGATCTAGCGAGAAAGTCGAGACGGGTAATGCGAACCAAGAGTCAGGGAGACCACCAGTCGTGGAGATGAATGAATTGAACGGGTAACAGTTGGAATGTCTATACGACACATGTATGCAATTTGAGGCCGTAATTGCAGCCCACCTGGTGAACAAATGAAGTTTATTTTCAAAGGGTTAAGAATTGGGCACGCAGGCCCGTCTAACATTCTGCCCTTCTATCACTCTCTTTCATACATTATTTCATTCACACATCATTAAAGGCTAACAGAGAACAGCAACAATATAAAAGATATGCATTATAAAATCATGGGCAAAGTGCGAAACATCAATACTACATGACTCAGTAATGTGACATAATGGTGTGACACTTGTTATTAGCTATGTGGAATATACTGGTATACCAAAAGGGGGCTGGCTGTTATACTGGGGTATTGTTGTTATTATTATTTCTTTATTAAGGGGGAAGGTAATCCATGGTGAGCCCAGAGCATCTCACAGGCGTGACAATGGAAATCCAGCCAGCTATGAAGAGCGCCGTAGCTATGAACTTGCCGATTGCCAGGGTCGACATTCAGGCCAAATATGTTACAGGCACTATACATGCGGCTGTGTTGCTCGATCCAATCTACCCTCTCATCTTAGATTGCAGATACGTGTTTATGGGAGTAAGCAAGAACCCTATCATAGTTGGAGTTATTCAGACCAGGTCTCAGAAGGGAGAAGAGCAACAAGAGGAAGTAGTCTCCAATCCTCTGCCGGGAGAATTGAGAACTGCTCAGTATGAGGATGCGACTTTGCGTACTTACTTTAGAAAGTTGTCCAAGAGTACTGACCAACCAAAACGGGGTCAATTCTACATGAAGAACCAGTTGCTATACCATAGAGCCGGGAAGGAGGATCACAAGCACGGACAGATGGTAGTCCCAAAAGACAACAGATCCCAATTACTTCATATGGGACATGCCATGTCCTTCAGTGGTCACATGGATGTCAGGGCAAAACTCCATCGTATTTCATGTCACTACTATTGGCCGGGAATGACGGGAGATGTGCAGAGGTGTGATAGGTATTTTCCAGAGCGCCGGAGGGTGGCACCAAAGCAGTGGACTAAACATAAATTATCTCTGCAGGTGTGTGACCGAGTTTAATTGCTACTCCCAATCGAGGGTATTGAATTCGAAATCGGATGGCAGGGTCCTTTCCCTGTGGAATGTATGGCATCCCGGACCCACTATAGGATAAGATCCGAGAACAATCGAAGATTTTCCACATTAATCACCTCAATAAATATTAAAAGAGATCCGAAGAGAAGTCTCCCCACCTTATTGTGATGACTGTCGCTATGGAAACAGTTACGGGTCTAGACGGGGAAAAAGAATACCCGATACTTCATAGGTAGCCCTTTGGGAATTTGGTGTTAATTCTGATTTTTCACCTCTGGATATGGGTAAAATCACCAGTCAGGTAGAGGCCCATAGTGAAAAATTCACTGGGAACAGTGGTCGGAAGGGGTTGGTCGCGTCTGATACGATGCGAGATCGACATGACTCAATTCGCCAACAGGCTGACCAGCCGTGCTCTCGAAAGAGAAGGCTAGAGATGCCAAAGTCCAGAAGGTTCCGGAAGATGCGACCATTCACCTCGGTCGACACCCGCGATCCGAAAGTGCCTATGAAGCAATGTCAGGATACGGCACCCCTTATTACAAGAGGGGCGGGAAGACCCTTCCGTACTCTGTCCGGTTGATTACGCGAGTCGGAAAATACTACCCGCGGAACGGAAACATTCGACTGTCGAACGAGAATGTCTTTCTCTTGTCTGGGCAGTTTAGACGTTCCATCCATATCTGTATGGGATAACATTAAGAGTGCAATCCGATCACCAGCCGCTTACTCTCTAGCCTTATTACAAAAACTAAACGCGTGGCTCGTGGGGTGGTCGTTGCTCCTGCCACCCTACCAATTTACGGTAGAATTATCCTAAGGAAAGAGAATGTCGGAGCGGACTTTCTTTCCCGACATCTGGTCTCTGAAAGGGAAGATTAATCTGCCCATACAGCCTCTTTGAGTAGAGTAAGTGAGACGGGGTCGACCTTCTTACGAGAGAGCCTAGTGTCACGAAATCTCCAAATAGGCGTGTCTTCGCGGAAGGTAACTCCCTGTAGGCGGGACTTAGCGGAATTATCTGGGTTCCGAGTTATTTTTAACGTCGGTAAAGTCGTCTAAATTCGTAGCAACTAGAAGGTACTTTTTCTTTCTCGTTGTTGATACTCCGGGCTGGCGTTAAGCACCCGGCAACCTATGAACTGAACCTACATGGGTTTCTCGTAGAATGAATCCATGAATATCGGGGAAACATATTTTTTCCAGTAAATGCAACCTCTGCGTGCTTAGAGAGTACTCTCTGCCAAGCATAAGCCTGTCATTTGCAATCACTTCTCTCGATTGACCAGACGTACTTTTTAGACCATCTTTGTCTTCATGGAGCGGTTCAGCACCCGACAATAGTATGGCTGATTCCAGTATTGGTTCAAGCTCTAAGGTAATAATACTATTACTTCTTTACTTATCTTGTTTAATAGTATGACTCGATTAGCAGTGCCGCTATCTGTGTTGTTAGTACGCCGACTCACGTTTTATCGATGTCCTTTAGTACAGGCCTGTGTTATTCGATCGATATAGTATCTGTTTGATTTAGGTACTAGCAATTATTTGTGAGAGGGCAATATAATTGTTGTGATGTCAGTACTGAAGTCGGTGGGCTGTGGTTAATGGAGGAATCTAGTCCTCAGTACTATTCTAGCGGACATGGCAAGATTAATTAAGGTGTGTAATGTGTTCCAATGATAACTGATTAATCAGCTAGGTTGCTGTGATTTATTCCATGGGAATGTGGTGCTGATTTATTCCATGGGAATGTGGTGCTGATTTATTCCATGAGACTGTGGTGCAGATTTATTCCTTGATAAGGTGCTGATGATTTGTTCAGTGTCTACGTAGTCCTGATTTATTTCATGTGGGGTCGTAGTGTGTGTAATCCTCGCGATTCCAGAAGGAAAGGCGTGTGTTAGTACAGCGCGATTCCTGGAGAGATAGCGTGTGTATTGGCGTAGTGATTCCGATGAGGTTCTGTCGTATACTCTAAACTTTACTCTAGTCTATCCTCATTGTCTAAAAACACCAATACTAGGGTTAGGGTGATGAGGAGGAGGGTTCTTCTATACCTCGAGAGACGACAGGAATTAAGGGATGGGAGGCTTGCTGCATTCTGAATATGAGATATGACTGGTCCTACCAGGTCAGTAGAATCGTTCATACTTTGACCACCGCTAAGTAACGTGGTAAGGGAACGGTTTTGGACTTTCACCATCTACATGGAGTGTGATAGCATGTAGATTTAAAATACCCTTTTCCTTCTATGGGAGAGGGGTTAACAAGAAGGTTTCACTATGGTCTGGGATGGAGATTCCAGTGGAGAAATTGATGATGATGATGATGATGATGATGATGATGATGATGATGATGATGATGATGATGATGATGATGATGATGATGATGATGATGATGATGATGATGATGATGATGATGATGATGATGATGATGATGATGATGATGATGATGATGATGATGATGATGATGATGATGATGATGATGATGGTGATGATGATGGTGATGATGATGATGATGATGATGATGATGATGATGATGATGATGATGATGATGATGATGATGATGATGATGATGATGATGATGATGATGATGATGATGATGATGATGATGATGATGATGGTGGTGGTGGTGGTGGTGGTGGTGGTGGTGATGATGATGATGATGATGATGATGATGATGATGATGATGATGATGATGATGATGATGGTGGTGGTGGTGGTGGTGGTGGTGGTGGTGGTGGTGGTGGTGGTGATGATGATGATGATGATGATGATGATGATGATGATGATGATGATGATGATGATGATGATGATGATGATGATGATGATGATGATGATGATGGGGAATTATCCGGACGGACCATTCTACAAGAGAGATGATCCCTACACTTATGTAAGCTTCAAGTATTTTACTTTGGTGAATGAAGAAGGAGAGAGAGAGAGAGAGAGAGAGAGAGAGAGAGAGAGAGAGAGAGAGAGAGGGGGGGGAGGAGTGAGAGGTACCAGGATTAGGTGACATGGGTACTGAATGAACAGACCGTTACGTTCCTGGAACCGTGCCTTCGAGATGAGCAATTCTAGGTGCTGCCTGACAACGGGAGCGCACTCATGCCTAAACTTCTTCTATGATATATATGATCCATTAACTCGTACTGAAAGATTACTATTTAGTCTGATGGCATGTACTTCTAATGTGTACTATGTATGTCAGAGTTGTTGCCGAATGCTCTCACCCACTACTCTCCTTGCAGGGTTTGTTTTCTAAGTTGGATTCAAGATCCATCCTTCATGTGCCATGCCGGTAAGCGTGGGCGGTCATGTTCTGCCATCTCACTCGATCACCAGAGTCGTGGATCAGCTCCGTGTTTCTGTCTCGACCATGCCACAAGGCCAAGCCATCCAGGTACTTGCTTCTAGGTCATGCCCTTGGTCTGTTCTCCTCGATCTTACCAGTTGTCACCAAGTTCTCCAAATAATTTCTTCTCATAACATGCCCAAAAAATTTTGACTGGTCTACGTCTAATGTCTCTAATAAGTTTACGATCTTCATTTGTTTCTTGAAGGACTTGTTCATTGGTCTTTCTGGCTGTCCATGGTACACTGAAAAGGAAGACTTTGGCGATATGCTCACCCCAGTTAGACCGCCCATGATCTAGGTGAGGTCAACGCACTAGGAGCAAGGCAACACAGTTTCCCTCAGTTATAGCACACCTGACGGTAATGAATTCGTACGTACCTGCTATTTCAGTATGAGGTACTTTTCAACATCAAGGTGAGAGAAACAGTCACGAAGATTTTTACTGTCAATGACTCTCCACATGCATGGCCAGACCCAGGTCGGGTCTAAACGAATGATCATCGTCTTAAGTGACTTTGCTAATTTGATCTACTATGTGACATACACTCTACGTCACCAGACACAGTTGGGATTAGAACAGTGATATCATTAGTAACTAATAACATTGATTTATACCAGACTAGGGGAGATGGAGTTTACCATAACTTCTCCAACCCAGCACGGGTCAGTCAGACATTTTTGACTCTAGTTGAGCTACCAAGCTCCAACGTGTTTGCTTCACTCAGAGAACTTCATAGGGGATGCCTTATGTTATAGGGTCACCCCAGTCAGACTTAACCATGATACTCATCCTCGTGTTAGCGACGTCACTGGGTGACACTTCTTCCATGAACAGTATTGGTATTAACATCCTGTAATTGGAACTCAGGATTATTATTCCCAGTCGGTGATCACCGTGGACACTTGATGAGATGGAAAGCTTCCACAACCATCAAGTGAGCTCTAGCATGGAGGGATCCGGGTGAGCTCACTGACAATACCCGACGTACGCACGCTATTGAATCTCACTTGCCTCATGATGATATTTGGACCATCCCTGATTCTTCTACACTCTCTTGTCTAACTGTGCATAGACCTACTCTCTATTCTAATCTTCATTGTTCTTATCTGGACTAGATTGTAAAAAGTATTTCACTTTTTAATACCATGCCTTTGCTTGAGTTTATGTGTGTCTTCTAGGCTGAGCCCCCTCAGGGTATAAGTCCATAGGTTGGGAAGTGAAAGACAGGTGGAGTCCCGAGACTGTAGGGCTCGGTAGATGAACTATACTTGTGCTGTGGTCAGTGCAGGGTGGGAAGGTCGACGTGTACCCCTACCTATCAAAGCCCTATGGGTCTCGGTACATCCCCCAGTCTTTTTGTTTTTTTCTCTTTTTACTATTTTATTTACATGTCTTCTCGCTATTCTATATTCTATGTAACCTCGTTTCTGTTTGCTCTTCAACCACTTTTTTTAAATTTTTTCCTTTTCGTCTTTTATAGTTTTCTTTATATCTGCGTTCCATCAACTTGTTATTTTCTTTATCCTTGTTTTTTTTTCGTGGTTCCACGTGTTAATTTTGCTTGATATGAACATCTCCCATTCTTCTTCCGCTGTTTTGTCTTTCGATAGGTAATTTTACAATGATTTCAATTAGTTATTTCTCATAATTTTTCCCCACCGCCTCGTCTTTGAGGTTTTTTAAGTTTACTGTTTTGCATTGTATATTTTCCTGGTCTTTGCTTTATTCTTCTGTTAGTTCTTATTGTGGCAATAACTGCTTTGTGGTATGTGTTTATACTTAAGTAGGGCACTGCCCTTGCATCTAATGTTTCTATTTTTATTATTTCTCGTTAATATAAAATCATTTTGGCTCTTGGTATCTAGATCGTTCCATTTATACCAGGTGTATATTTGTGAGGCTTTGTATTTATAGAATGTGTTTGTTACATAGAGGTCGTGTTGGCTGCATAGCTCTTTCAGTCTACTTCTGCTTTCATTTCTTTCATTATGTTGGTCTCCAAATGTTTTTCTATTCCCACTCTGTTATGTCCTAGTCTTGCATTGAAGTCTCCCATAACTATGATGTCCTGCTTCTCTATTTTATTTAGCACGTCATGGATGTCTTCGTAGAATTCCTCGCATTCTTGCTCCTTTCTGTTTGTATTATATCGTGCGTATATGTGTACATATGTTGTAATTGTTTGTTGTTTCATTCTCACTGTTATGATTCTTTCTGATACATATTTTATGTCTATTATTCCCCTTTCTAACCGTGATTCAATGATTATTCCCACACTATGTCTTGCCCTTTCTTGGTGTTCCACTCTAGAGTAGAGAAACGTGTAACAGTTGTGGTTCTCCTTTCATCCTTTCCCCTTTATTCTGGTGTCTGTTATTCCCATCAGTCCAATTTTCCTCTCTTCCATTGTTTCTATAAGTTCTTCTTTTTTACTATTAAAACCGCAGACCTTCATTGAGTCTAGTTTTTGAATCGCTGATCTATCTCGTAGTCCATTAACATTGCCGGGTCTAAATCCATTTGGGTTAGTCCATGTATACTTTTTTAAAGTTTTTCTACGAGCAGTATGAAGACTAATTACAGGCACATTGAGGGTAAAGTTAAAGAAAGTCAAGTACACAGCAGGAAACCCTAAATATGACTTGCGCAAATTGAAAACTGACAAAGAAATACAAGATAATTTTAACATAGAAGTAAAGAACAAATTTGATATATTGTCTGATCTAGAGATCCTATTTCAAGATGTAGATGATCAATGGGAAACTGATGAAGAATTCAATCAGTTGCTGCAGCAGAAAAAACTATTCCAAAAGTAAAGAAAGTGGGCCGTAAGACATGGATGACTGAAGAAATTTTACAACTAATGGAAACAAGAAGACAGAACAAAAATAATCCTGCCAAATATGAAGAAATTCACAGAAAAGTCAGAACCTTATGTAAGGAGGCAAAAGAAACATGGCTTGAGAAAAATTGCAGAGAAATTGAAAAACAACACAACAGTAACAATGCGAAACTAATGCACAAAAGAATTCAGGAGCTTACTAATCAAAGAACACGTACATCAGCAGGCTGCCTAAAGACAAAAGATGGAAGAGTCATAATAGAAAAAGATCAGATCTTACATGTATGGTCAGATTATGTGAAAAACCTTTATGGACGATAACAGAGACGAACAGTATGATGTTCAAAATAATAATGAAGGACCAGCAATTTTGAAGATGGAGGTTCAGAATGCTCTTAACCATATGAAATCTGGCAAGACCCCCGGTTCAGACAGCGTCACAACAGAAATGATTAATGCTTTAGAAGAATATGGAATAGATAAAGTTACCAGTCTGCTTAATACAATATATGATACTGGAAATATACCTCATGAGTTATGTAATTCTGTATTTATTGCAATCCCAAAGAAATCAGGAGCCTTGGAATGTGATCAACATCGAACAATTAGTATAATGAGTCACATCACGAAGATTTTGCTAAGAATTATCATGCAAAGAGTTAGGAGGAAAATACAACCTGAAATATGAGAAGCACAATGTGGGTTTGTAGAAGATAAGGGTACAGTAAATGCTGTGTATACACTGAGAACCGTAATCGAACGTTCTATAGAAGTAAACAAAGATCTACACCTTTGCTTTATTGACTACACAAAGGCTTTTGATAAAGTGAGACATGTCAACATGATAAGGATGCTTGAAGATCTACAAATTGATGGAAAAGATCTTAGACTTGTAAAAAACATATATTGGAAACAACAAGCTGCCATAAGAGTTGATAATGAAGTAAGCCAATATCAGCCTATTAAAAGGGGTGTGAGACAGGGATGTGTAATGTCTCCAGATCTGTTTTCCCTGTACAGTGAAAGTATTTTCAGAAATATTGAAGATATGGAAGGAATCAACATTGGGGGACGATGCATCAATAACATTAGATATGCAGATGATACAGTCTTGATTGCAGACAATGAACAGGACCTGCAAAATTTAGTAGATGCGATTGTTACACACAGTGAACAACTAGGGTTAGAATTAAATTGTAAAAAGACACAGACTTATGGTCGTCACTAGGAAGGACGAAATACCACAATGTAATATACAAGTAAATGGGAATATTCTTCAACAAGTGAGCAGGTACAATTATCTCGGAACAGTAATAACATCTGATGGGAGATGCCTTGAAGAGATTAGAACAAGAATCGCCATGGCAAAAGTAGCCTTTAGCAAGATGAAAAACATATTGACCAATAAAAAGAAGTCAATTGAAACGAGAAAAAGAATGTTGAGATGCTACATTGAACCTGTACTTTTATATGGATGTGAAGCGTGGACAATGAGCAGCCAGGCTGAAAAACATCTGAAGGCTGTAGACATGTGGTTTCTGAGGAAAATGCAAAGAATACCATGGACAGCCAGAAAGACCAATGAACAAGTCCTTCAAGAAACAAATGAAGATCGTAAATTGATTAGAGAAATTAGACGTAGACAGTCAAAATTTTTTGGGCATGTTATGAGAAGAAATGGATTGGAGAATTTGGTGACAACTGGTAAGATCGAGGGGAACAGACCAAGGGGAAGACCTAGAAGCAAGTACTTGGATGGCTTGGCCTTGTGGCATGGTCGAGACAGAAACACGGAGCTGATCCACGACTCTGGTGATCGAGTGAGATGGCAGAACATGACCGCCCACGCTTACCGGCATGGCACATGATGGATGGATGGAGTATGAAGATCCCCTCCTGGCCTTCTAGGTCAGTCGCAGGTTTAGGACAACAATCTGACTATAGGGAGTCCCGTCTCCATGGTGAGCCAAAGCCCCCGTAAGTCCATGACCTCGCGGTCATGGTTTCTCGGTCTACACCAGTGGAGGTGGGATTGACTTGTGTAGTCTGTGGGTCATCGGCAGGCTATATTTACACTTTTCACCCATCCTGGGAGAGGTTAGTCGATCATAACCCTGCTGACTGCAGAGCCAGGCGCTATTTGAGATTCACACAAACATTAGAAAATTGCACAAGGAGGTGAAAGATGCATGGCCTAAAGAAATGTGCAGGGGGATTGAAAAATAGAAAATCACCTGCAATTGAAAATTAATGCACACAAGAATATATCACCTCACTAACAAAAGTACATAAAAAGATCACAACAGAAACAATGAATGCCTCAGAAGAATATGAAAAACCTTCTGCAGACAATGTTATAGTAGTAGTCAAGGAAATTCCCACGCGGCACCTGAATTTCAAATCGTTTTCTTTGCCTGTATTAAAGAGAGAGAGAGAGAGAGAGAGAGAGAGAGAGAGAGAGAGAGAGAGAGAGAGAGAGAGAGAGAGAGAGAGAGAGGAGAGAGAGATAGATGGCATTTTACAAATGACGATGTACAATAAAAGACAAAGTAAAGGACACTTTACTAATGACAATATACAATAATGGACAAAGTAAAGGACACTTTACTAATGACAATATACATTAAAGGACAAAGTAAAGGACACTTTACTAATGACAATGTACAGTATAAGACAAAGTAAAGGACATTTTACTAATGACAATATACAATAAAGGACAAAGTAAAGAACACTTTACTAATGACAATATACAATAATGGACAAAGTAAAGGACACTTTACTAATGACAATATACAATAATGGACAAAGTAAAGGACACTTTACTAATGACAATATACATTAAAGGACAAAGTAAAGGACACTTTACTAATGACAATATACAATAATGGACAAAGTAAAGGACACTTTACTAATGACAATATATATTAAAGGACAAAGTAAAGGACACTTTACTAATGACAATGTACAGTATAAGACAAAGTAAAAGACATTTTACTAATGACAATATACAATAAAGGACAAAGTAAAGGACACTTTACTAATGACAATGTACAATACAAGACAAAGTAAAGGGCACTTTAAGACGCCTTGGGGCGGTCCTGGTATATGGTGCTAGCCCCAGTTGTTACCGGTATTCATTGTGTGATATAATCAATATTACACCGGATGCTTTTACTTCCCAGAATACTTCTTAGTTCCCATTATAGGCTGGGTCAACCTGGGAGGTCCGGTCCATATAAAATATATCCCCAGACCACTGTATAGGTAGGCAAGCAGACTAACCACTATGCCACCATAGCTCACACATTTATAAAAACCAAACGTAATTAAAAGGTGCAAACCTTAATTTCTGCATAACCAGCGGGACTTAAACTGTTGTACTGTGCAATAAGAGAATAGTTCCTGTCTGTTGCCACCATTCGATAAATGTACAGTGACTGTACACCACTAGCACCAGATGGAGTATACACTCTATTAGCATCACAGTAGACTGAAAATGTCCCCCCTGCAGTTATTGTATTTGTTGACACAATTGATGGCTGGCCACTCACTGTAGACAGAAGGAAAAAGTAATCCATACACACATGTTACACAGCCTCAGTCAGGTTCATATTAAAAAATAGTTACTGTGACAATGGTTTGTTGAGACAGATTCATATCAGTGTTCCATTATTTACTATGGCAGTTGTCCGTTAGGAGGAATGTTGAGGGCTGAAGACTAAAGCTGGTTCTGCACAATTGTGACATGTTTTAACATTCAGAAATGAAATGATTGTGGCAGAAAAAATAACACATTCCACCAGGTAATAATCACAATTGACAGAGAATGTAGAGAGTATTGTGGTGGGTTGGCAGGACTGAATGTACAACAGCTGATTGATGAAAATGCCAACAAAGATGATGCAATAGTGTACACCAATGGTTGTGTCCATCATGGAGAGAAATCCGGCAGGGAATTCTCAGCTTCAGAGAGAAGGTCATTGCTGAGCAGAATGGAGTCTATACTTCTGTAACAGATCATGAATTAGACTTCAGGATAAATAAATATGAATTTAAACAGTGATTAAAAACAGCCTCGTCCCTATGGTTTGACATTATTGATTTCATTATCATGTAACAGGTGCATTGTAGAATGTGATTCTCATCAAAAGTTGTCGAAAACTGTTTTGATCCATTGTCAGTTCTGCCTCAAGCACCCTCATACCCCAGATGTCTAAAATATTATGTGTCCTTTTTATGATGGGCAACTCCTACCTGTACTTCTACGAACCATGCTACCCACCATTGTTCATCGTGGTCCACGGTATTCTAATAACTTTCCTGTAACATTTATTTTCACACGCCCCAATTTTCTTCCT
The DNA here is from genome assembly GCA_014155875.1 of Cepaea nemoralis. NCBI lineage: Eukaryota > Metazoa > Mollusca > Gastropoda > Stylommatophora > Helicidae > Cepaea > Cepaea nemoralis. The sequence goes on from JACEFZ010019861.1 coordinate 98,606, forward strand.
TAGTAATTGCAAAATGGTCCATGACTCACATTCATATGCTGCTACAGGAAAGACTCATGTTTTACAGAAACATGGTTCTTCTTATTCTTCTTCTTCTTCTTCTTCTTCTTCTTTTTCTTCTTCTTCTTCTTCTTCTTCTTCTTCTTCTTCTTCTTCTTCTTCTTCTTCTTCTTCTTCTTCTTCTTCTTCTTCTGCGTTCATCCGGAGTTTTTTTTTCGGACGTGATTGCGTTGTGCCTGTTTACAGCAGAGCTGCGTTCTTGCGCCGTTAGGCCGACACATCCGACTTCTGCGGGCATTTGTTGACCGGGTTAACCTTCCCGGGGGTTTCTTAGGACGTTTGACTCTCACTGTAGTGGTGTTATCCCCCATCCCAGCTGGCCCATATAGAACAGCCAAAGACATCCTGGTCAGCCCTCAAGGGAAGGCAGGGGCAGACCATGGGCATTCCCCGCCATCCAAGGAGGCTTCCATACTTGCAGAGCCGACACACAGCGCTCTGGTACTGGGCTCACCCAAGGAATCGTCACGTCCTGCACATGGCTGCTTAGCCTCACTTCCGTATATTGGGCCTTCCGTTCACCATAGGCTGTTCTTCCGGAAACCAGAAGAATGCAGTCTGCAGATGACATCCACACAGTGAGCTTTCGATTCGGACTTTCCACGTAATGGATTTGCTATCCAAGCAATATTCCATTTCGTGCCACTAGGACACTTTTTCCACCTTTTATGAAGCCCACACAGTGAGCTTTTGATTCGGACTTTCCACGTAATGGATTTGCTATCCAAGCAATATTCCATTTCATGCCTCTGGGACGCTTTTGTAACCGACATACCTGTGGTATGAAGTGTGGCAGTCTAAATACTTCTTCATGCACCTTTAGATGTCAACCTGAATGTAGTTAAAGTAAGCTGCGGTCAACTTGAGCTTGTTGATATCTCCATAGAGCTTGTCCTCAAATGAAGCAGGTGTGGGCCAAAATATCTTTCTCTGTTCTGCATATATTGGGCACTCCTGCAGCAAATGTTTAGCTGTCATTTTACCAGTTCCACAATTACATTCATCGGTATCTCCTATCTTTAGTTTATTGAACAAGTGGTATTTCAGCCTGTTATGTCCTGTGCGGAGTCTGAAGATTGCTACTTGTTCTCTTCGGTCGAGTTTGTAATATGCATCATCCTTCTGGTGGCCTGGATGCTCTGATTCCCATTTGGTTCTATAAGTGCTTTTTATAAACCTCTTTGCCTCATTATAGGTTATGTCTATGTCAGGCTGTGGTAGTCGTCCACCCTCTTTTGCTAGTCTGTCAGCCTCTTCATTTCCAGGTATACTGCAATGTGATGGGATCCACTGTATTACAACTTTTTTGGATTTCTGGCATAGACCATGGAGTGCTGCTCTTAGGTCAGCTAGTTCTGTGCTGTTTTTGCTCTTCAGTATTGAGACAGCTGACTTTGCATCTGTGAAGATAGCTATTTGCTTCTCTTTATTTTCCTCCATCAAGAGCATTTCTGCTGCAGTTTTCAAAGCTTCTACCTCTGCTTTGAAGTTACTTGAAAATTTTCCAGTTGCCACTGACTGTGTTTTTTTCACTCCATTTTTTAAATTTAGGAGAATTCCTCCTCCTCCATTTTCTATTGAATTTTTGGCTGATCCATCTGTATATGCATGGGTCCTATTGCTGCTTGGGTAATGTTATTTTATGTAGTTTAGGGTTATTTTTCTTCTTTCGGTTTCATTCTGAGTGTTCTTTTTTCTCAATACCAGGAATGTTTTCTATCATCTCAGGCAGTTGCTGTTGTCTCCAAGCTGGGAAACTTGTGTGCATTGTAAATGGGTTTGACTGTTGATATGTTAAGTATGGGATCTGCCCTAATCTTTCGTTTTGCAGTTTCTACAAAGTTGCTACGCTTCAGTCTTCCCTTTCCAAAACCATTAAACCTGTTATACATAGGTGGTCTGTCAATCTTCTAAATTTTTCTGCTTGTTGCTGGGCTCTGCTATCTCTTCTATCCTGCATTGGTTGTAAACAAGTTATCTTTTCTAGTTCATTAATAGGCGTTGTCTTCAGGCTTCCAGTTATGATTCGCATTCCTTGATTTTGGACTCTACTTATTTTGTTAAAGTTTGACTTAGCTGCTGTTGCCCAAGCTGCAATGCCATATTCCAGTACTGGCCTCACCCGTCCAGTATATAACTTCTTGAGAACTTTCTCATCTGCTCCCCATGTTGTACCAGCAAGCTTTTTCATGATTGCCATTCTTTGCCTTGCTCTTGTTCGATTTTTCTCAACCTGTGTCTTCCATGTCAGGCGACGATCAAAGGTGACTCCTAGATAGTTTGGATTTTCTTCATGGCGCAATATTTTTCCATTCAATACCAGCTTAGGTTGCTGAGTTTTATTTGAGAGGGAGAACACTGTGCATGTTGTTTTCTCCTCACTTATCTTCACTAGCCATGATTTTGACCAGTCCTCTAGCGCTAATAAGGCTTGCTGTATTCTGCTGTTAGCTGTACTAATATATTCTTCAGATGTCCATATGGCTAGGTCATCTGCAAAGGAGGATGTGTGTACTCTGGCTGGAAAATTTTCTGTGATGTCATTTATATATGCTAGGAATAATGTTGGTGAAAGAACTCCTCCTTGGGGGACACCTTGCTCCAACAGCATCATTTTGCTGGTTTGTCCTTGTACTTTTGTCCTGGCAGTTCTGTTCTCAAGGTAGTGGCTGATCCATTTATACATTTTCCCACAAACATGCATTTTTTGCAGTTTTACTTTCAGTCCTTCCTTCCATACTTTATCAAATGCTTTTTCTAAATCTATCCAAACCGCTAGTGTGTGTTTTTTCTCTTGGAAGGCACCCTCTATTTCCTTAGCTGTATAGGTTATTTGATCTTCAGTGGATCTGTACTTTCTGAATCCTGCTTTGTGTGGTGTTAAGAGCTTTTCTTCCATATGCCATGTTAGCCTGCCATTGATAATGCGTTCCATTAATTTTCCTACACAGCTAAGTAGACTGATAGGTCGATAGCCATTTGGTTCTTCCAGGTCTTTTCCTTTCTTTGGGACTGGTATTAGTATAGCTTCCTTCCATGCCTGTGGGACTATTCCTCTCTTCCAGCTGTAATTTAGGACTGCTAGTAGTTTCTTTTTTGCCTTAGTGCCTAGTCCTATTAGCATTTCATTTGTGATTCCATCCTTTCCTGGTGATTTCTTCTTTTTTAGGGTATTCATTGCCTGTTCCATTTCTTCCATTGTTAGATTTGCCATCATATATTCTGCTGCTGTCTCTGTATTACTATGATGTATCTGTTTGTCTTTGATTGCTTTCTTCTGTTCGGTTGTAATATCAATGTGGTTTGCACTGGCATAGTGTTCCATTAGTGCATTTGCAGCCTTTTTTCCTGTAAGCAAGGCATTTCCTTGTTTAATTGTTATTTGTTTGTTTCTAGGTCCTTCATTGTTCATGGCTTTCACTAGTTTCCATAGTTTGTTTCCATCCCTGTCAAAATTCAGGTTTTCTGTTTTTTTCCCTCCAACAATCTCTTGTTGTTTGATTTACTGTTCTTTTATATTTTGCTGAGATGGCTTTGAGAGAGATGTTCGCTTCAGTTGTTTGTTCTCTCTCTGCTGTCTTCCTGGCATCTTCAACTTTGTCCTCCAAAATTTGTAGTTCTTCAGTCCAGTATGGTTTGTAATTTTTCCTCGCTCCTCTTGGAATAGACTCAGTGGCCGCCTGTATTATTGCTCTGTTTAGACTTTCCTACCATTTGCTTCATGTTGCCATATCGTGTATTTATGTTTTCACAATATTTGTCTGTTAGTATGGCAAATCTGTCCCAATCTGCTCGTTTGTAATTCCAGCGGGGCAAAGGCTTTTGCTCCTGTGGAACATACTCCATATTCATTACAAGCTTGATTGGTCTGTGGTCACTACCTGCTAATTGGTCAAGCACATGGCGATCGATTTTGTGGAGGATGTCTCCTGTGCAGAAAGCTAAGTCTGGAGTAGAAGTGGTAAACCATCTTCTGGAGTAGAAGCTCGGTGTGTCATCCGCTTTGTTGAGTAGATGGAGATTTGAGTCTATTTCCCAGTCCTCCACTTCATCTCCTCTTTTGTCAGTATCTGGGTATCCCCATCTTTCTGAACGGCTATTAAAGTCTCCGACAATAATGCAGTTTGTGTCAGTTATTTTCATGTTTGAGAGTGTAAGGTCCTTATCTGCTGGGCTATACAGATTGTAAATTCTTATTTTCACGTCCTTTATCATTATATCAACACCTATAATTTCCGTTTGGTTGTCAGAGATCACAGATACTTCGCTGCAAGGTATTGTATTTCGTGTAAGTATTAGAACTCCTCCTTTGTGTCCTTCGCGGTCAAAACGTGTGGCCTGATATCCTCTGACTGAGAATTTGCGATTGGCATTGAGGTGTGTCTCTTGAATGCATGCCACATCTATTCTATCTTTATGAAGACGCTGTGTTAGGGAGACTTTCTTGTTATAAACTCCTTCGGCATTCCACTGTAGTATGTTGAGTGTCCGGGGTGTTTGGTCAATAGCTCTTAACCTACTCCTCTGTGCCTTGACTCCACAGCACAGGGGAAGGTGACCACCAGTAGTCATGGGTGGACCCCCTCGAGGCAGGGGGCCCGGCACTATCACCGCCTGATGGGACTTCGCGGGATTAGCACCATAACGATTAATTTTAATTTGTGACATCATGAATTAAGTTACGTTGCACTGCTTTGTCAAGCCTGTGGCTCAGTACAACCGATTTCGACGAGCATTTATTCGGGGCGCTTTCCCTAGCCTTTGATTGTTCCCAGTCTACCTACAAGGCAGCAGGTTTGTGTGTCTCTTCGTCTGGTCCCTCTCCCTTGACCTGTCCGACATGGGTGACCCTACCAGTAGCTGTGCTACAGTCGGCATAGCTCTTGGGGTCATTGGAACGCGCAAGCCCCTCAACCTCGTCACGGTGGAAACACGGCAGAGGGGGAAACGTGGTTCTATCAAAGGTTTGCTACACAAACCCAATACTGTCCAGGCAACATATCTGGCTCAAGTTAGCAGCATATTTCAACTTCTACGTTTAATGTCAAATGTGGACCACAAGCCATCATCCACATGTGGATAGATCGATACATGGGCAAACAGTCAAGAAAAAAAAACGTATGTTGACAATCTTTATACTTAATGGGCAAAATGTATAGAAAGTCAACACTGAAATACTTAAGGCGTACTGTATGTAGGACATGCACATCAAAGAAATGAGGACAAGATTATAGCAGGCTGCATGAGCTATGCCACGACTAAGTATGATCAGGACAATTAACAGTTTCCCTGTGAAGTTCAAATTGTAACTCTCGTATGACATCTATACCATTTGTAAAGCTAAAGTTTTTTGTTTTTTTAATTAGAATGGGGTAGCCATTGTCATGCCAATCTCTATTACTTGCCTGTTATGACATGCATGGCAGGCTAGAGCAGTGTTTTCCCAACCTTTTCGTGCTGTGCCCCACCTAAGCCTTTCTAAAATTCTTCCCCCCACCCCCCCCCCCCCCACCCCCAACATATACATAATTTTTAATATTAAAAAATTGAAACGTTCACTTAAGAAACTGAATAACTATATTGCCGGTGGTCTGATTTTACCACAACCACTGGGTGATTTGATCCTCAAATACGTTGTATAACAATCAACCTTACTGCCTCATAGGGAACAGTATGAGAGAAGCCTCGTATTTGTAGACCGACCGACCCCGCATACATCAGGGGCGTGTCGTAGGCACTTTTCCAATCTCTCTCTCTCTCTCTCTCTCTCTCTCTCTCTCTCTCTCTCTCTCTCTCTCTCTCTCTCTCTCTCTCTCTCTCTCTCTTCCATCAGGCTTCTCTGTGTCTACATATTCCAACTATATTACCGGTGGTCTGATTTTAACACAACCACTGGGTGATTTGATCCTCAAATACGTTGTATAACAATCAACCTTACTGCCTCTATTTCATAGGGAACAGTATGAGTGAAGCCTCGTATTTGTAGACCTACCCACTCCGCATACCTCATGTTATATGTCGCAGGCAGTTTTCCAACCTCTCTTATTTTACTTTATTTTTTACTCTCTCTCTCTCTCTCTCTCTCTCTCTCTCTCTCTCTCTCTCTCTCTCTCTCTCTCTCTCTCTCTCTCTCTCTCTCTCCGAATAATCTTGCTTCTCTGTGCCTACCCACACCATGTGTATTACCAGTGGCTAGGTCTTATGCAGCCCCTATAAAACTAGCACTGGGCGATTTTGATCTTTCAATACGGTGTATAACAGTCAACCTTACTGGCTCCAGCTCATAGAGAACAGTATGAGTGAAGCCTCGTATTTGCAGACCGACCCATCCGTATTCCTCATGCGGTATGTCGCATGCAGTTTTCCAACCTCTCTCTCTCTCTCTCGCTTTCTCGCTCTCTCTCTCTCTCTCTCTCTCTCTCTCTCTCTCTCTCTCTCTCTCTCTCTCTCTCTCTCTCTCTCTCTCTCTCCTTATCTGTGCTTGTAAGAGAGTGAGTTAGTGTGGTTTAGAGAGTAAATGAGTGAGTGAGAGGGTGAGATTATATGAGGCAGCGTGTATGTGTGAGTAAGTGTGTGGGTGGATGGGTTGGTGTGTCCATATGTGTGTATGCGTGTGTTTATGTGTGTGTATGTGTGTGCACGTCTGAATGTGGATGTGTATGTGTAAGTGTGTGTAAATGTGTGTTTGTATGTGTGCTTGTGTGTGTAAGTAGGTTTATATGTGTGCATAAATGTGTGCGTGTGTATATGTGTGTATGTGCGTGTGTATATGTGTGTATGTGCGTATATATATATATATATATATATATATATATATGTGTGTGTGTGTGTGTGTGTGTGTGTGTTCGTGTATGTGAGTGCATGATTTGTGTGTATGTGTGCATGCATGCAGTGTATGCGAGGGAGTGTGTATTTGTGTGTGTGTGTGTAAGTATGTGTATATGGGTGTGGATGTGTGTATGTGTGCGTGGGGATATGTGTGTATTTGCGTGTGTATATTGTGTGTATGCTCGTGTGTGTATGTGTATATGCTTTCTTGCGCACGCGAGGGAGTGTGTATTTGATAGCGAGAGGGTGTGTGTCTGTCTGTGTGTGAGTTAGAGTGAAAGAGAGTGTGATATTGAGTAAATGAAAGATGGAGAGAGTGACTTAATGGGTGAAATAGTGATTGCGAGAGAGAGAGAGAGAGAGAGAGAGAGAGAGAGAGAGAGAGAGAGAGAGAGAGAGGAGAGAGTGAGCGAACGAGAGAAGACAGTGGAAGAATGGATTTGTTAATGTGTGTATGTGTGCGGCCATTGTTTGTGAGTGTCTATGGGTGTGTGTTAGTGAGAAGAGAGCGAGAAAGACAGAGAAAGAGAGAGAGAGAGAGATTTAAGCGCACGCATATCATGTAACATGCTATTCCATATATGTTGTATATTCTCATGTTCATATTACCATTTTGAATGCCAACTGATGTTATAATTTATAACATGAACACATGTACATCACTGTAGAGTCGGTGAGAGAATTAGAGAGTATGAGTGGGAGAGAGAGAGAGAGAGAGAGAGAGAGAGAGAGAGAGAGAGAGAGAGAGAGAGAGAGAGAGAGAGAGAGAGAGAGAGAGAGAGAGAGTTGAATTGCATCACTAATTTTTAAGTTACAAAATGTATATGTACAATTTTCTCCATTTTCTTTACAATTTTGCGACAATGCTCACGACAATCGTCACTGTATGTGTGTGTAAAGTGTGGGAGTTTGATCATAATAGTAGGTTGGGGGATGGGGGGATGTGTGTGTGGGTGGGCGGGTGGATTGTGTGGGTGGGGGGATTTGTGTGTGGGTACGTGCGGGATGTATGGGTTGGCGGGGAGATGTGTGTGTGGGTGGGGATGTGTGTTTGGCTAGGTGGTTGTGGGTGAGTGGGTGGAGGAGGATATGTTGGTGGATGATTGATGGTGGGTTATGGGATGGGTGGGGGTATATGTGTGGGTGGGGAGATGTGGGTGTGGGGATATGTGGTGGGTGGGAGATGTGTGCAGGTGGGAGTGGTTGTGGGTTTGGGGGTGTGGGTGAGGGATGTGTATGGGTGTGGGATGTTTGGGTGGATGGGTGGGGAGTGTGTGTGGGTGAGATATGTGTGGGGGATGTATGTGGGTTGGGGAGGGGTGCATGATGGGTGTGGGTGATGGATTTGGAGATGTGTGTGTGGGTGGGGGATATGTCTGGCTGGGTGGGGGTGTGTGGCTGGATGGAGGATGTATGTGTGGGTAGTGAGGGTGATTGTAGTTGGGGGATGTGTGGATGGGTAGGAGATGTGTGGGGAGATGTGTGTGTGGGTGAGGGATGTGTCTTTGGGATGTGTGTGGGTGTGGTGTTGTGTGGGAGGGGAGCTGGGTGTGGATAAATGATGTGTGTGTGGGTGGGTGAAGGTGTGGTTGGGTTTGCGGGTGGGTGAAGGATGTGTGTGAGGGTGGGGATGTGTGCTTAGATGGGTTGTTGGGGTGTGTGAGTGTGGTGGGTAGATAGGAGATGTATGTGTTGATGAGTGGGTAAGGGATGTGTGGGTGTTAGTGGTTGAGGGATAAGTACGTGTGTCTAGGGATGTGTGAGGGGATGAGTGTATGAGTTGGGGATGTGTGTGTGGGTTGTGTGTGTGCGTGGATGGGAGGTGTGTGTTTGTGAATGGGGGATGTGTTGGTGGGTGGGGATGTGTGTGAGGGATGTGTGTATGGGTGGGGAGATTGTGCGTGGGTGGGGATGTGTGTGTATATGGGTAGGGGTGTGTGGTTAAGGGATGTGTGGCTGGGGGATGGTGGTGGAGGATGTGTGGGTGGGTAGAGGATATGTGGGTGGGTGAGTGTGTGCAGGTTAGGAGATGGTGGGGGATGTTTGTAGGTGTGGGCTCGGGATCTGTGAGTGGGCTGGGGGAGGTGGGAGATTATGTGGGTGGGTGCGGAATTTGTGTGTGGGTAGGTGAGGAATATGTGAGTTGACGGGGAGATGTGTGTGTGGCTGAGGAATGTGTGTTTGGCTGGGTGGGTGGAGGTGTGTGGGTGGAGGAGGATATGTGGGTGAGTGATTGTTGGTGGGTAATGGGACGGGTAGAGGATATGTGAGTGGGTGGGGAGATGTGTGTAGGTGGGGGATGTGTGGGTTATTGAATGTATGTGTGCTTGGGGTGTGGGTGGATGGGATGTGTGGTGGGTGAGAGGTGTGTGTGGGTGGGGAGATGTGTAGGTGTAGGGATGTGGTGGATGGGTGGGGGAATGTATGTGTGTGTGGGTTATGTGTGTGGTTGGGTGGGGGAGTTGGAGTGAATGGGGGATGTGTGGGTGGGTGGTGGATGTGTCTCATAACATAGTAATATGCATTGTTTATGTTTACAAAATTCATGTGACAATGTTTTTTCCTATGCACTGTTGATGAAAGAAAGATGAGTGAATGGAAGGGCCGAATGTAAGACGGGCCTGCGTGCCCAATTTGTTACCCTTTGAAAATAAAGTCTGTTCGTTCGTTCTCTCTCTCTCTCTCTCTCTCTCTCTCTCTCTCTCTCTCTCTCTCTCTCTCTCTCTCTCTCTCTCTCTCTCTCTCTCTCTCTCTCTCTCTCTCTCCTTACATCTTGCTTCTCTGTGCCTACCTACTTCATGTGTATTACCAGTGGTTGGATCTTACACAGCCCCAACAAATCGAGCACTGGGCGAGTGGCTCCTGAAGTGTGATGTGTAACAATCAACCATACTGACTATTTCATAGGGTACAGTATGAGTGAAACGTCGTACGTGTAGACTGACGCGCCCCACATGCCTCATGTGGTATATCACAGGCACTTTTCCTCTCTCTCTCTCTCTCTCTCTCTCTCTCTCTCTCTCTCTCTCTCTCGCTCTCTCCCTCTCTGTCCCTCTCTCTCTGCTCTCTCCTCTCTCTTCCCTCTCTCTCTCTCGCTCTCCCCCTCTCTCGCTCTCCTCTCGCTCTCCCCCTCTTGCTCTCTCTCTGTCTCTCTCTCGCTCTCTTCTTTCTCTAACTTTTTCTCTCTCTCCTTCTCTTCTCTCTCTCCCTCTCTCGCTCTCTCTCTCTCCCTTCTCTCCTCTCTCTCGCCTCTCTCCTCTCTCTCTCGCTCTCTCTCCCCCCCTCTCTCTCTCCCCTCTCTCTTCCCTCGCGCTCTCTCTCTCCTCTCTCTCCCTCTCTCTCTCGCTCTCTTCCCTCTCTCCGTGCTCTCTCTCCTCTCTCTCTCTCTGCTCTCACCTCTCTCTCGCTCTCCCCTCTCTCTCGCTCTCTCTCTCCCCTCTCTGTCTCTCTCTCGCTCTCCTCTCTCTCTCCTCTCTCTCTCTCTCTCTCTCTCTCTCTCTCTCTCTCTCTCTCTCTCTCTCTCTCTCTCTCTCTCTCTCTCTCTCTCTCTCTCTCTCTCTCTCTCTCTCTCTCTCTCTCTCTCTCCTTACATCTTGCTTCTCTGTGCATACCTACTTCACGTGTATTGCCAGTGGTTGGATCTTACACAGCCCCAACAACTCGAGCACTGGGCGAGTGGCTCCTGAAGTGTGTTGTATAACAATCAACCATACTGACTATTTCGTAGGGTACAGTGTGAGTGAAACGTCGTACGTGTAGACCGACGCGCTCCGCATGCCTCATGTGGTATGTCACAGGCACTTTTCCTCTCTCTCTGTCTCTCTCTCTCTCTCTCTCTCTCTCTCTCTCTCTCTCTCTCTCTCTCTCTCTCTCTCTCTCTCTCTCTTCTTGCATATACTTTGCACATGTCCACATACACTAGCATTTTGTCTGTTGAGGTGTGTCTATGTATGTACGCGTGTTCACGCATATCAGTCCACCCAGACCTTAAGACTCGCCCCTATAATAACACAATGGGGTTTTGGTTAGTACCACCTTCAATTTTACGCGCCTCCTACCCCGCCCCCTTCTTTCTATGTGCTCACTGAACCGTAACACCCAGCACCGGGTATAACAACACATCCGAGATTTTCTTAGTTACTTACAGATCCGAACGGTGAGGTGAGTATGAACGTTTTTCTCTATTAACATTTTTTCAATTAAACATTTTCTTCAACTAACATTCTTTTCAATTAACATTTTTTTCAATTCTCATTTTCTCTTCATTGCTTCCATTTTTCCATGCTTTTGTTCTTCTCGTCCTGTCATCACCTTCTGATGTAGTCACAGGAGTTCTCCTTGACTGTATGTTGTGTTTGTGAATGTGTTTGTTTGCTGATGAAGGCTAATCGCCGCAACGTTCTGTATGTGTCTTAACTCTGTTATGTAAAGCTGCACTACTTTGTGTCATTTTATATTGTTTACACTAAAGAAACTTGGATGATAGGTTTTAGGAGGAAATCACTAGGAAATTATTGAGCAAACACAGTAAGTACATTTTCGAAACATATAATGGAGAACTGAAATTCAAGTACAAAATAATGTTAATGAAAGATTTTTCTATATTATTTTAATTATTAGTAATTATTTATTAATTAAATTTAGTGAGATCCTTGCGCTTGATGCTTGCTGCAAAGAGATTTTATGTCAGGTTCCAATTTAGTTAACTTCAGTCTCAAGTCTCCCCGTTTTGTTATATCCAGCCGATTTCTTTTTTTTTTTAGCAGCAAATCATTTATGGCACTAAATCCGCATTCAGCTAAATATGAAGATGGAAACGGTAACAATAGTTCTCTTGCACATTTGGTTGCATTTGGATATTTGATTTCGGTTTCCTCACAAAGCCATGCCATCGCTCCTTTTATATTAAATAAAGTTTTAATTGACTCATCATTTTGCATTTCTGCGAGTTCTTCTTGATACTGCATATTTGAAATATCAGACAAATCCACTAACATTGGCTGCATCATCCAAGTTGGGAAATCAATTTGTTTCAAATCAGAAAATCTTTCTTTTAAATCAGCCGATAAAATTTTCAGATGATCGACAATAACATATATAGCGGTATCAGTCACTTCACATTTTTGGAGCCAATGAAACTTTTCAAAATTTTTGTTGTAAATATATGTCTGACATAATTCAATAAAGGTAATGAAACCAAATATCTTCGCTTTTGCATCGACAAGAGTTTTATTTGTTCCTTGAAGTTGTTTATTTAATATATTTAGTTTTTCAAAGATATCGGCTAAATAACTCACAAATGCCTTACCATCGACCGTTAACAGATTTTTCATTTCAGGTTTGTCGCTTAAAAAATCACTAAGAGTATCAAATAGTTCCATAAATCTTTTCAAGCAGTTCCCTTTCGAGAGCCATCTTACTTCAGTGTGAAGTATAAGTCTCACATGGTCTTCATTTTGTTCTTCACAAAATAACTTGAAGAGACGTTCACATTTGGCACTAGCTTTAATAGCATTGATACACTTTATAACTAAATTTAGTACTTCATTTAGAACAGGCGAAATGTTTTTAGCTACCAGGTTTTCCCTGTGAATAACACAATGCACAAGAAGCATTTCTGGATTCTCATCTTTCATCAATTTTAAGCAACCATTTTTCTTCCCCATCATATTAGGAGCACCATCTGCAGCACAAGATGTTATATTTTTCATTGGTATATTATTGACATCTAAGTAATTTTTTAGCTTACTATATATATCTTTGGAGGTAGTGGTGCTTTCTAATGATTTACAGAACAACATTTCTTCAGCAAAATCACCTTTATCAATATATCTTACGTAAGTTATAAGTACGGCCTCACTGTCTCTTAAAGTTGATTCATCCATTTGCACAAAGAATATTCTTGTTTTCAGCTTTTCAACAAGTTGTATTTCAATATCCTCATTCATTTCGTCTATTCTTCTGCTAACAGTATTGTTACTTAGTGGCATAGCTTTAACGTCTTTGTCATCTTTTTCCAGAACCGTTTAAAGAAATGCTGACATTTATGGTTTGATTAAATTATCCCCTATAGTATGACTGTTCCCAGATTTAGCGATGAGTAATTAAATTTGATAACTAGCCTCAAGAGTACAATTTATGGTTGCATTATGAGCAGTAAATAGAGACTTTAATATTACTCTTTTTTCCAAATTTTTCTTTAAAGTTTGAAAGTAATTCAAATCTGAATTAATATAATGTTTCATTATGTTTCCCCTTCAAATGTGCCACAAGACGACCTCGTTTAATTGATTCGTTGGTAAAGCATTGTTGGCATACAAGACAAAACGGTGACCTTTCATCGTGGGCAGGGGGTATGAAACCAAATTTTAAATATTCCTCCGAATACTGAGGAATTTTTTTCTTGCTTGCACCACTATTTCACTTTGGGCTGAAGGAAATAAACACAAGATCAATTAAAAACTAAAAGAAAACACGTAATATGAACGGGAGTAAACGTAGACTAAAAATGCATATTTAAATATGTCAAGTGCCTTATATGTTAATGCCGGGATCTTGGTTTCTGCAGTGTTTCGCAGTAACGCTCAGCAATCACCGTTGGTGTTAATTTCAAATAAGCGTCCGTTAAATTGTTGTAAAAGTCTCGTTGTTTCTTCGGAGTCTCCGTGGCGAAGTAGTCAAGCCGTTTGACTCGGGTTCTGAAGGTTGTGGGTTCGATTCCTGACCGCGTCCTTCGGTTCACGAGTGAAATTTTTCGGAGACTCCTGTGGGTCATCGCTAGGGCTACAGAGTTCGTGCTTTGTGCGACGCTTTCCGCGCTGCTGAAAGAGACCGAGCCACATGGGATAAACCCGATGCAATGAAGTCGATCCTGTCGACTTTTAAGCGACTTTTTTATTTAAATATGTATGGCACATTTAACCCACCGCAGCAACAACAACAACAACAACAAAACAAAAAAAATACTTTTTCATTTGACAATTGTTTCTGGAAAATGATGCTTCTAAAACTTACATTATAAGAATTTCCAATTGAATTTTCATACCATTTATACATCACTTATATTTATACAATGTATATATATTTTTTTTAAACAGCGAGACTTTTACAACAGTTAAGCGGACGCTTATTTCACATCAACACCAACGGTGAATGCTGAGCGTTACTGCGAAACACTGCAGAAACTGTGATCCCGGCCCGAAGCATTTCGCGCCATTCAGAGCAAATAGTGAAATGCTTAGTGCCGGCCCAGCATACCCAGTAGTTCAACTCTTGTCTAACAACGAAATCACGGCTACTAACATGGTGGACAGAAGTTACTTATACTGGACGTTTACCCAGCTCAAGTAGCGACTGAGAGTTGCCAAACGGTTAACATAAACTCTGGACGAGTCCATTTTCGAATTGCCCCCCTTAACAATCGAATTGCCTCCCTGAGGGGCGTGGGCCCCACGTTGGGAAACACTGGGCTAGAGTGTTACTATCCTTTGTGTCCAATAAAAGCCTCCGTAACACCTGGTGACTGATAACCTATTTAAGAAAGTCGGCAAAACTAAGTAATAAAATGAGAGAAAAGCGACATCTGTAATGTTTAACACAACCCATGGTGTATTAAAGGTTAGATCGCTTTAAATGATACCATTGAAAATGTGTGAAGCATAGCAAGGAAACGTGTTGGCTTCTGGATGTCTTATGTGATAGAGTCGGGGAGCAGGGTTGGGGTATCCCCCTATCGAAGGAGAAGTAAGGCGCCTTCTTCCCTACGCTAGCCTGCGGGACATGCTTGGGCAAGATGGTGTACCCTTTTAGCCCCCCGATCAGGCTTACGTTCCACGTTCAAGGTGTATCCTGCGTGCAGAGGAACTAAATGGCCGTGGGGAGCACAGTCAAAAACGAAGGTAGTCAGGCTATTGCAGGGGCGGCGCTTGGCTGCTGGACGTCTTGTCCCGGCCCCTTCCCCGGCATTAGGGCAGTACTGGGGTGACCGTGTATGAACCCTCACATACATTACATCTAATATGGTGTTAAGCTTCCTTTCTAAGAATCATTACTGGAGCTACGGAGTACTGTTAGTAAAGTTCAAATGAGGGGTTTGAGTGCTGGAGAACTTATGGAGATCGCTTGCTTTAACCTGAATGGGTTCAGGAATATCACCCTACAGAATACTTTTGGCAAGGCGTTGGAGAAGATCGTTGCTGTTATGCTTCAAGAATATTTAGAAAGGGGAAAGCCCCCCCCCCCCCCCTTTCCGAAAGGTTTGGGAAGTTACGGGCCAGGGAAAGATATTTGGTCAAAATGCAGCCACTGTTGGCTATGATGTTTATGAAAGGTTCCAAAAGAGGCAGGTGGCAGTGGTGGCAGCACTCGATCTCGAGGACGTTCACAGATATGAAATGTTGATGTATGTATGCTCTTAAGGACAAGAGAGTCTGTCCTTGGTTGGTGAACAGGAGTGCAGGTGTTCTGTATTCTTGTAGGGTGGTTCTCCGCTGGGTACATGGACCTCTGAGCCATATATCATAGCCCCCGGACCACCCTAGGGGTCATCAGTTTCACCTGTGCTTTTCAACAAGCAGGATTGCAAGATTCGAACCACCAGGTACTGGAAGGATACTATAATTTGCAGACGATGTCTTCATACAGGCAGAGGAAGGATATAAATCAAACAGCTCAGGAGCTGCAGGCGACAGTGTACTACGTGATGAATTCATGCCCGGAGATGAATGCTGTCATTAACCCAGACAAGGCGTCTGTCTTGTGGTGCTCTCTGGACAATAGAATTGTTAAAGCTGACCTCCCAATAGATGGCAGAACTGTGAATAGAGACAAGAGACTGAAGTACCTGAGAATAACTTTTGATAGAGCCTCTATTAGAGGTCTGTCCTTTAGAGACCATGCTGAAGTGGTGGTTACAAAATGTCAGAAGGGGCTCAGTGCACTGAAGTGTATGGCGGCAAGGGGCATGAAGCAAAAAATGCTATTCACACTTTTTGAACACTTGATAATTTCAATGGTAGAGTATGGACTAGTAATGCTCACTGTCTCAAAGAGTCAGCTAGTTAAACAAGAGCGCATACACAATGAAGTCATGGGGATGATTCTTGGATTACAAGGGAAACCCAATAGTGTGAACGCGATACATCTTGGTATTGTCGAACTTTGCGGACAGACGCAAGATGTTGCAGGCAAGGTCATACCTCAAGGTAACTGCGGAGGAGGAACACCCCCTGCATGAATCCCTACATGCCGTCACAAGGGTCAATGGCTGCTAAGAGGAAGATCATTGGTGGCTCAGGCAGAAGATACCATCAGAGAAGTGTGTACACTTGAGAAGACTGGCAGAGGCAAGGAGTGCGTCAGAATGCCGAATAGAAAGTCAGATTTGTGTGAGGTTATAATCAGATTGGGCCGTGAGTGAAGGGAATGGCCAGCAGGCGCTACGGAAACTGAAGTTCAGCAATTAATTCATTACTACTTTCGTCCTGGTGATGTGATTATCTAGTATATCGATGGTTCTGGGTATTCATAGCAAAAGAAAATTGCTGATGTTTAGTAACGGAGAGCTTGGTATATGACCTCACAACTTCAAGTCAGGGAATGTAAGTGTAGGCGGTTACTGCAGCTTTCCGCTGGTTGGAGAACAAACTGTATACGCATGTTGTGATTGTAATTGATTCACAAAGCATGCCGGCAAAGATGAAAACTGGTGTACTTCGTGCTGAATGGCATGCATCGATTCAGAGGTCGCAGGTTGTGAGCATTCACTGGATCTTTTCTCCAGGACACTCTGGTGTGGTTGAACATGAACAGGCAGGCAGATTGACTGGTACCACATCATTAAGGGGTGATATGATGCATGATAAGGCAGATGTGGTGAAGGCCTTCGGGTAGAATGTGATGAGTGCAGAAGAACAGAAAGACTATCATGGTCTAGAGATAATGCAGCAGCAAGGGGTGATCAGAGGATCTGGTCGACAGTCGCCACTCAGAGGTAAAGCAAGATGGACTTATAATCAGAGGATCTGGTCGACAGTCTTCACTCAGAGGTAAAGCAAGACGGACTTATAATCAGATTGCAACGGGCACCATTAGTACTGGAACTCTTCCCTGGTTGTTGAAGTAAAGACTGAGCGCTTATGGGAATGCCCCGAGTGCAGTGATGTCGGTTCGTGACTCAAACTCAACCCAGCTCAACTTCTCCATTATTGACATTTTACTCCCGATTTGTATTCAACATGATTTCTAAATCACCTCCTCTTCTTTTTCTGCGTTCATCTGGAGAGGTTTTTTTTTTCGGACGTGATTGCGTTGTGCCTGTTTACAGCAGAGCTGCGTTCTTGCGTCGCTAGGCTGACACATCCGACTTCTGCGGGCATTTGTTGACCGGGATAATCTTCCCGGGGATTTCTGAATCTGATTATGCTTTTAAATTTTAAATGTCCTGTGGACAACAAACACTCCTCTTCAAATTGATACAATAAATTATACACCGCTATCTGAGTGTATGCCGGCTTCGTGGCTTAGAGGTTAGCGACTTTTCTCCGTAATCTCGTATACTCTCGTAGGTAACGTACTGACGGTGAGAATCAGCAGTGGTTCGAATCGCATCGGTAACTTACGGGGTATGTGAGCCGGCCGCTCAGAAAGCAATGGCAAACTACTGAGCGTAATCTTGCCAAGAAATTAACATGCAGCTGAAAGATGCTGTTGTTGACAGCGATGTCCTGTAAAGGATATGCAAAATATAAAAACAATCTTAGTGTATGTTGTCTAAGCTTAAAATGTGTTTATCGAGTCACATTAAGTAGTGAATGTGCTGTTTCGTACATGATTTCGTAAATAATAATACATTTGTACAATTTCTTTAAATCATTTCCGGGTTTCAGCAATGGACTTTTCACCAGTTGACTGACATCGTGACTTATTCAGTCATTGATTACATTTGTGCCTAAACTGTAAAGAACATAAATTTCAGTTTAAAATTAAGTTATTACTGTGTTACCGGATTTGATTGTTAAATCAGAAATTCGAAGTCTAGTCAAACGGTTTCGGTTTTTGGCCTACGTACCACAATCTGGCTCTATGGCGAAAGTGTTACCAACATAGTTCGTAATCCCGCATATGCGTTCGTGTGGGCGATTTGAAAGCAGACAGCCTTGCACTGATTTTCATACAATGGTATGAGTGCCGGTCGTTCAGAAAGCAATGCAGTCTACTGAACGTAGACTTGCCAAGAAATCACAAACAGCCAAAGAATGCGGGGGTTGATTCCGACCTCCTGTAAAGGAAATGCAACTAACCAACAACCAGGAAATGAATCAAACAATATTGATTATTGTTAGATGACGACAAAAGTATTTTTAAAGTTGATAGTAATGATAATAATTATATCTTACCTGTAGCTAGCAAAGTGTAATAAAGCAGAAATACGAAAGCTGATGGTGACATTTTCATGTCTTCTATATTGTACATTTCCAGCAGGAGAATTAACGCCTTGTATTTCAGATACACTGTGTTGTAATGGCGGTATTACATAAAACTTCAGGATGCAATGTACGTCCTGGTCTATTCCTAGAACTAGCGTGATCTACTTTCTTTAAGAATTGTCACCTGTGTATCAATACGCAAGGTGAAATGCTGCAGTGATACATACTGAAGAACTTATCTGGGTTATACAGGGTCTATTTTTAATGACTGGGGTGTTTTGAAAATATTGCCGTTCCATGTTTTGTATTTACCTTTTATGTTGCATGAGTTCACAGAAGGTAAATACAAAATTTGGAACGGCAATATTTTCAAAAACCCCACTCATTAAAAATACACCCTATATGTGCTGTGGGAAACATTCAATAAATAGAGTATTAAACATATATAGAAGAGAATTGATATCACTATAAATTATTATAAAGATAGCTAGAAGGGGAATTAAAAGGGCAGAAAGATCACAGGAATTTAGTCTGAGCTTGTAAGACCAGCCGGCGTTGCGGCGAAGTTGGTACGAAAGCAATTCGTAATTCCGCATACCGCGTTCGAAACACAGCTGCAGTCAATTTGGAAGCAGAACGCCTTGCGATAGTTTCATACAGCTATGAGTGCCGGTCGTTCGGAAACCAATGGCAAACTACTGAACCTTAAACGTGCAAGAAATCACAGCGAAAAATGCTGGGGTTTACTGCGACGTCCTGTAAAAGGATGTGCCTGAAAACCTGGCAATTTCGAGCGTAGTCCACACACACATGAGTGGTTGCTGCTAGTAGTGAGTGCACTGGACTGACTTTACGTGAGGGCTTGCTTTCCCTATTACCAGTGTCCCCCGCCATCAAGCGAACCCACTCTGACTTGTGAGGTACATGTAATTTACGTCCCGACATCCAAGGCTAGGAATCAACATTAAAGCCCAGTTATTGGTTTGTGGGACGAATCCACTACGTCGCGATCAGAAGACACAGTTTAAGTTCACTTAGCCTCTCAGCCACGCTGACCCCCGTATTTCCTTTAAATATCACACCTAGAGATTAGTACAATATAATGTGTTATTTATGCCAAGTTAATTGGCAATAGGTGGATATTGCAAAAGTGTTCATCTCCAGCTCAGAAAGCAATGGCAAACTGCTGAACATAATCTTGGTTTGAATATCAGCTTGGCGTTGAGGTAGATCTCAACGTTGTTAAAAGGCATGCAACAATTACGAGAGAAAGTCATTAAGTAGCAGTAATTTTATTATAAAGTGCTTTGAAGAGTACAAACAACGGAAAGTCTTATTTCAGGAAACAAACTGGCTCTTAAGCAACACTCCATGAAGGGGTCGTGAGGATCGAGCAGTTTGCTTATGCGCAAAAGCGATTACACAATGGCTGCCCAAATGTGTTGTACAGCGGAAGACACAACGAGGCGTTAGTCGTTGTTGTGTTGTTGTTTTTTTTTCAGAGTATGTGAAACCTTGTTAAATACAAAGAAGAAAGGTGATCCTTATAGAGAAAGTTTTTTTTTTTATTGGGGAGAGTGTGATGGGTAAAAAGATTTCAACATGGAAGACGGACCGTCACTTCTTCTTCTTCTTCTTCTTCTTCTTCTTCTTCTTCTTCTTCTTCTGCTTCTTCTTCTTCTTCTTCTTCTTCTTTTTCTTCTTCTTCTTCTTCTTCTTCTTCTTCTTCTTCTTCTTCTTCTTCTTCTTCTTCTTCTTCTTCTTCTTCTTCTTCTTCTTCTTCTTCTTCTTCTTCTGCGTTCATCCGGAGTTTTTTTTTTTTTCAAATGTAATTGCGTTGTGCCTGTTTACTTGCGCCTTTAGGCCGAAACATCTGATTTCTGCGGGCATTTGTTGACCGTGTTAACCTTCCCGGGTACACCATCACTGATTAACCGCGTAGTGGCAAATATGCAGGTGTGGAAACTGCCACAACGAAACATCAGATCCACCAGCTTGTCCATGACAACAGGAGAATCACAACTAGTGAAATGGCAGAGGATGACTATTAGCTGCCTTTCTATAAGCACATTTAGACTATAATGTAGAATATGTATTTCTTGGGTGAGTATTGGACTATTAGTATTGATGCTGTACAGCTTGGAGAAATATTGGTGTAGAATCTGTATTGCTAGGAGGACTATTGGACTATTAGTATTGATTCTGTATTGCTAGGAGAATTATTGGACTATTAGTAGTAGACTCTTGTTGTTAGGAGAACTTTTGAGCTATTAGTATTGATCCTGTACTGCTAGAACTATCATACTATTAGTGTTAAATGACACAATAAATAAAGTGAAATGACACAACAAGTAAAGTGAAATCACACAGCAAATAAAGTGAAATGACGCAACAAATGCTTGCTTGCTTGTGTTCGTTGGCTTGAGCTCCAACGCGAAGTCCTGTATGTCGGATGAAGGCATCCTGTTGTCCAACATCAGTGTGATGTCATACAGGACCTGAGTTTTGCGTGAGTATCCGTTGTCCCATGTCTGACTTATTGGTGTGCAGACTGGTGGTTCCTCGCCGTACAGGCAGACACTCTCCGACTTCGGAGGAATCGGCGATCCTACTGACTTTAGCCAGGACCCCGAAAGGACCTGTTGCCCGGGACGCTCGACGAGGACGCGTCAATAGGTCTTGGCCAGTATATAACCCGGCCCTGGTGCCTTGGAAACATCTCTGCGTCCCACGCAACAAATAAACTGAAGTGACAACTGAAGGACACCGTGAATTTGAAATTACTCTGTATTGTGAAATAATAATCATCATGTGCCATGCCGATAAGCGCGGGCGGTCATGTTTCGTCATCTCACACGATCACCAGAGTCGTGGATCAGCTCTGTGTTCGTGTCTCGACCATACCACCTGGTCAAGCTATCCAGACATTTACTTCTCTGCCTCTCTTGCTCCTTTCCCCTCAATCATGCCAATTGTCACCAAGTTCTCTAGTTTATTTTTTTTCTCATCACGTGTCCAAAATGTGTTGAATGCCTACATCTAATTTATCTAATCAATTTACGGTTTTCCTTTCCTTCATGTAGGACTTGCTAATTGGAGTTTCTGTCAATGCCATTTGATTGTGAAATACCCGCGCACTATTAATATTTTAATGTCAATATTACCACACCGTATGTCTCTAACGCTTTTACCAGTGAATCTTCTTCTTCTTCTTTTGCGTTCATCCGGGGTGGGTTTTTTTTTCGGACTTAGTTGCGTCGTGCCTGTTTACAGCAGAGCTGCGATACTTGCGCCTTTCTTTCGGCCGACACATCCGACTTCTGTGGGCAAGTGTTGACCGGGTTAACCTTCCCGGGTTCGAAGGACTTTCGACTCTCAAATAAAAACTTCTTAAAAAGTATTATTTGTATTTCGACACATGACCAACTAGACACCTTTAGGTTCGAACCTCAAGATTTGATTCCCAGTTGATAACTATAGTTTTCACTGCTTACGTTATCAAGTGCGTCCTCTAGTCTCTACTTCGTTCTTCTACTTCTTTGTGTGCCAAACAATACGTGTGTGTTGATTTGATTGATTGATTGGTCGATCGATTGATTGGTCGATTGATTGATTGATTGATTTATTGATTGATTGATTGATTGCTCGGTTGGTCGGTTGATCGATCGATTGATTGATTGATTGATTGATTGATTGATTGATTGATTGATTTAGGAACCGACATCACAGCATTCGGGGCATTCCCATAAGCGCTCCGTCCCCATCCTCAGCAGCCAGCGAAGAGTTCCAACACTAATAGTACCAGTAGCAATCTGATTATATGTACGTCTCGCCTTTCCTCTGAGCGTCGATCGTCGGCCAGATCCCTCGTCACTCCTCGCTGTCTCATTCTTGCCAGACCATGGTGAATCCCTTTGCTCCTCCGAGGTGTACACGTGCTCCCACAAGGCCGCAACCATCCATCCATCCATCATGTGCCATGCCGGTAAGCATGGACGGTCATGTTATGCCATCTCACTCGATCACCAGAGTCGTGGATCAGCTCTGTGTTTCTGTCTCGAGCATGCCATGTGGCCAATCCATCCAGGTATTTACTTCTCGGTCTTCCCCTTGGTCTCTTCTTTTCGATCTTGCCAATTGTCACCAAGTTCTCCAAGTCAACCACATCTTCCTTATCATGCATCAATACTCCACCAAGTTTTGCAGAGCCAGCGTGTGTTTATTTATGAACTACCACACATGTAGTCCCATAGCGGGTATTGACTTTAGGGTGTGAGACAATAGGACTTCCATATTCTAGGTCATCACTTTTTTAATTTTCTTTTTGCTCTCACTCGCTTTGAACTCAAGCGTAGTCCATAGTACACTATTTATAGTAGTGATAGACTGAATTTTGCGTGTGCATTAGCTTTCCCTATCAACAGTGTCTCCATGCCATCAGGCGAACGCACTCCTACTTTAGAAGGTACTTGTAATTTACGTCCTCATGTCAAGGAGCGACAGGTCAATATTTTAGTCCTAGCTGTCCGGTGTAGGGGTTGAACCACTTATCTCGGATGTTTAAGAACATGCATTCTTATCCATTCAACCATGCTGACCTGCGGATCACCACATATGAAATGTGTGGACAGTTTCCTTCCTCACCATCTCACCTCCCCAGACAATTTTTAAAAAAGTTTTCTGGTGCACATTTTTATGAGGCTAGGTCCGTAATGATAAAAAATTAATATTGTGACTTTGCTTAGGATTGAACCTCAACCTTTGTCTTGGCATGCAAGCACACTAACCACTGTGCCTCCACGACTACTTTAACATGCCACAGAATCTAAATTACACAATGGTGGTGAAGGTCTGAGAATAGCAAAGAGCATGAGTAACACTAGACATCCCTTATAAGTGAGTAGCGTAATGTGAATATTAAATATGTTTTAGAAAGACACCGATAAAGAAACAAACACACAAAACAACCATTATTTTAAATAATAATAGATGTGCCATAACCCCACATGTAACAACATTAAAACATAAACAGATAAGTCTTCTTCTGTTTATGTTTTAATGTTACAAATTTTCTAATTTGTTGTTTTTCTTTAGATCTGTTTGTATTGTTCCCTTTCTTTCTCTCTTTTTTTTTTTTTTTGCGTAGCTCTTACATGACGTTGCAGGCAACACCAGCATTTTTCAGCTGCTGTTGATGTACTAGGCAAGATTACGCTCAGTAGTTTGCCATTGCTTTCTGAGCTGACCAGTCTCACATACCCCATAAGTTACCAACGCGGCGAGAACCGCTACCGTTTCTCGCGCACATCACGTTACTCACGAGAGTATACGGGATTACGGAGAAAGACGTAAACCCCTAGGCCAGAATATTATCACAACAATGTTTCCCCGTAGTGAATTTGAATAACGAAGACACAAATAGTAGATTGCACGATTTATTGCCTGACATATTTCGCTGCATCTCGTCAGGCACATACTGCAGAAATCACATAGCATAAAGTAAAATAACTAGATAAATCCTTCAAGATGAAATATACACATGTTCGCACGGTAATTTCATTGTCTACCGCGGTAATTTTAAACTGACTATCATGTCTTTCTGTTTGCACAAAACTGGCCTAAATAGATTAATCATGGTGGCTTCTGCAAACTTTAACAAGCGACTTGTTTGTGTGTTAAACAACACGCGAAACGCATTGTCTCTATCAATCATATGACCGGTTTCCAAAACGTGCCGTGCAATCGATGATGCAGGAGGTTTGTGGTATGTCGGCTTGGCCAGGTTTCCTTCACCTGTGTGTAGTATCTTGTCAATCCAATTGGGTATGTGTTCGATTAGCCTGTTGTTTAACCGCCTCTCTGTTCTGCCGATGTAGGTACCTGAATGTGAATTGGTAAATGCAATTGAATTCTGCGTACAGGGGAACATATTATTTTACTGCTTGCGTGGAAATAGGTGTGGTTATGTACCTAATAACTGAAGTTGCAGCACAGAATGTTCGGAGATTATTCTAATCGAAACGTCGATTCGTCGTGTCGTTGTATTACTTTTTTTTTTTTCGACATCGTGATTGAATTTTCTATCTGTGATTTACTGTTGCCGTATTGGAGTTCGTTGTAAGGTATGCACAGTGTGTCTGTGTTTATTATCTCTCACTTTTTTCGCAGGAGTTACACGTATCTGCTTTTATTTCCTATTGTTATATTCTACTACAGCCGTTACTGCCCTGACCACGGCTGCCTTATTGTGCACGTGACACCCCACCCAACGGTGCAGACCCAGCCAATATGTCCGCCTGCTTGTTACCCCTCACATCAACATGTCCCGGGGGATAGATCCAACGGATGCTCCCTGTCTTTGACTTTGTAATTGAAGCATGCAACTCTGCCCGAAGCATGTCTGTCTTCGCATTTATCAGCATGTTCAGTGAGTCGGTTAAAATTACAAAACGTGTGTTGTTGTTGTTTGTCCTCCAGCCAGCGGAGAGCAGCTGTGACTGCCTTCACCTCTATTCTCAGCCTAGATGTCGTGGTATCATATACCAGGCTCTCCTGTGTAATCCATTAACATTCGCTATGAACAGCCAGACACTTCTTTTGTCTGAAAGCTAAGGAGAAGAAAGAAGGTGAAAACTGGTTAAGAAGATTTTTTTTTTTTTTTTGATGCTTGGGGTGCAAACATTGCCATACTCATTGTTATTACCAAATACACAAGAGACGTCTTTAAAGTTAATGTTTAAGGTAAAGCTATGGCCATTAGGGCCCACAATGTGTCCAAATAGGGACCTTGTTTAACCTGATTAATTTTTACAGGAAAAAAACTAAGCAATTTTTATAAGTTTACAAGTTGGCCGATAAAACAATAAATGTAAAGAATGAAACTGAAAAGATTAATATTGTAGTTAGAAATAATACAAATTTATAAAGTCAACAATTTCATTCCGATGAAAAAGAAAATAAACATGACTACCACTAATGTTATTTATTTTCAATCAATTTCAGAAACATTAATCATTTCAATTGAAAGATTGTTGAAGGAAATATGCTAGTTTATTAGAAAAGCGTGTGTCAGGTCTTAGTTAGATATGACTGAGCTACCGTATGACAGTAGACGATACTACCTGCTTTCTGTTAGCGCCGAGTGTTGGGCAGCGCTTACCTAAAACCCAATACCACACATAGTGCTAACGGCTTCGGATGGAGGAACGCAGTTGGGAGGGCGCGCCTTATCCTGGTGCGAAGAAATGCGACATAAAGACAAAATGTCATAGCAGGGCAGACCAGGCCCTAAGCCTTGGTTGACAGCTGGTCTAGGATCGAAGCTCCGACAGACGGACAGTTAGAGCGTTGCTTTGCTGATCCGGCAGCTTCTGCTGCTTGTCTTGTTCCAGATGTATTGGTGTTACCTTTCCTCTGGAGTGAACTAGGCAGGCAAAGAGAGGGATCATGCTGCATGGGCAACACCTGGGCTCTATATTTCTGCCCAGGCTTTGTGCTATCCATCCATCCAGAACGTGAGACGTAAGATGGTGCGTGATGGTGAAAATGCCCATGTTTTCACATGCATCCATTGTGGACGAACATTTACAGTACGAATTGGCCTGATAAATCACATCCGCTACCGCCATGGGTTGTAGTTATTATGCCTTTTTGAAGCACAATGTAATAAACTTTCGTCTGTCAAGACGGCAAGGTACCATATATATATACACACACACACACACACACACACACACACACACACACACACACACACACACACACACACATTAGAAAAGCATACAGTTAAAACACACTGTATTAGCGTTGAAAAATGGTATACTTTGTCTTTAAAGTAACACTAAACAACCACTATTGTTATGGAACCACCAAAGTACGCTACAGTATTAACACAAAACATAACAAACACAAACTAAACATATTAATACGAGCCCAAGACACAAAGCGATTTCAAACAGAGGCAAACGACTTCCTGCAATTTGGTAAACATCGCACCTACTACGTGTGATACCAATAGTGACGTTTTTGTTTCATATCATTGATATTTATAGTTTTCTATCTATATAATATACAATGTTATTGTTGTTTCATACAATTTATATTTATAGTTTTCTAATTTATACTATTGTTATTTCATATTGCGCAGATTCCTCTGTTATAATATACTATACAATTTTATTGTTGTTTCATATAATTGATACGTATAGCTTTCTATCTTTTATTTTTGTTACTTCAAATTGCGAAGGTTATATAATCAAGTCTTTCGGCTGAAAGGTTGTCTGGAATGATCCGTGTACTCACTTGAAGCTGTTATATTCTGATCAGGAGCTAACAAGAAAGACGCCCCACCAACTGTACAATAGTTAATCTGACACCAGCACATCCCTGCGTCACTGCACAAGACATCATTGACATCCACCACAATCTTCATTGTTGCAATGTTGTTTGAACCGTTGTTTCCTCCGCTGAATGTAATGTTCCAGCGCCTTCCATTGGGGATGTTCTAGAAATTGAAGTAGATAATTATCAATGATTACATTATGCAATCTTTAAATATTTTAGCTCCATAGTCAATAACAACGGATACCTTAAAAGAAGTCAAAGAAGAAACATCTTCGCATTTAATTGCTCCTGGTCTTTATGTTAGTGTTATAAATAAATATATTTTTTCATAACACTAGGTGTTTATCCACTGTTATAAATATAAATTCTAGTCTAAATTTTGCAGGTACTTCTAATTCCTCTATCTTCATGCCATCTGGCTGGGCTGTTTTTTACTTTCTATGTGTGTGCGTTAGTATTAGTGGCTTTTTCCTTTTGAATAGTAGGAACTTCTAACATACTTTCTTCTGTTAATTGTGCTCTTTCTCCATCATACAACTCTCTTATATACTCATTCCATCTCTTTATTAAAGCACCTTCTTCCAAAGGTAATTTTCTTGTTTATTTATTTCCAACATCCAGTGTTTACTCTTATTTTTTTTTTCTTCATTTCAGTTCACTGATTTATCTCTGCATATTTTTCATATAATTATACAATGCAAATTAATTTCATTCTTTTTTTTTTTTTGCACTGCTCATTTAACCATTTTTCTTCTGCATTTGCCCGATTATCTCTTATTTCGTTATTGATCTTATCATATTCTTGTATGTTAATTTTACTTTGTTTTCTTTTGACTGTCAACTTTAAGATTTCTTCAGTCATCCACCTTTACTTATACTTGTGTCTTCTCTTTCGTAATATCTCTTTACCTGTTTGGTGCATGGAGTCCCTTAGCATTTCTCATTGTTCAATTATACTCTGTATTTTAGTTATTGCAAAATAATTATGTGTCGTTCTTGAAGTTCTTTATCTGCATTTAGAACATCTGTATTAGGTCTCATTATCTTAATTTCTTTTTTCCCTTTTTTTTCTAAATTTCTTCTGCAGTCAGCACCAGGCATTGTCTCAACGTAAATTTGAATTAAGAAATGTTTTATTATTAAGTGTGTATGTGCCGTATAATTTTCTTTCGGCACTTCTCCATATGTAAAATCGTCTCTTTGGGATTTTTTTAACTAGGTGTTTCCAATCAACATATATTTTATCTTTTCCTATTCTGACCCTTTTTTTTATTTCTTGCCATTTTGTTTGAGATATCGCCATTTCTACTTCATCATAAAATATTTGTATTACTTCACCACAACAGCTTCTTGTTAGTGAATATACTTGTACAATATTTATATATTTTGGTTTACCTTTGACTTGGACCATATTAACTTCTAATGAGAATACTCCAATAACTAATAATTGCTTTAGATATCTTTTCATCACATATTAGTAAAAAAAACACTATTTTTTTTATCTTAAACTGTTGGATGCCATTTTCAGGACGCTGTTATCAACCTAAGTTGACTTTCTGCGTAATTTAATATTCAGTAATTTCATATTGCTATCTGAAAGAGAGTGTAAGGTTGAAGCCTAACTGATCGGTGTTTGGAATGCCCCGTCAGCACACAGGAAGTTTAAGTGCGTTAAACATCACTAGCTGAATACTAGAAACAAAGAATACTCCAAAGCAGCGTGATTGCAATTTCTGCCCATTTTCCTTTAATATGATATACAATATGTTTTAGGAAAGAGGATAGACTTAATTGCACCGGGTGGTTCCAAATGTTGCTATATGTAGCCGGGGGTGGGGTTGGGGTGAGCGCCCAACCTTGCATAAATACCCCAATGGCTCGTGCATTCATCACCTATGCAGCAAAAGTCCAACTCCTGGCCTTCTCGTGGCGGAACTGTTTTAACTAACAGGAGAAGGGGCGGCGGCGAGTCACTGGCGCCGAGAAATAACCAGAACGCTCTAGATGTGTATGCACGTACATGCATGCGCAGACACGTGTGTGCGTGCCTACACACCTAAACTCGAGTAAGACCACAGTCTGCTCTAGCAAAGGAAAGGTGCTGAAGACGGAGGCAACCAGCCAGGAGGCGCACCACAGAAATCAGGATGCCACGCAACTACGCGTAATGAAATATGTCGACTACTGCTAAATGTTATGGTGCTCGCCCTGCTTTGGACCCCCAGGCAGGTGCAGTGCCGGGCCCTATGCCTCGAAAGGGTCCAACCACAACTACTGGAGGTCCTTCTCAGATGTCCTGTGGAGCCAGGGGACCTGAGAATAGAGCGTCTGGCCATACCAAACAAAGACTAAAAATAATGCACTGGAATGCGGAGGGAGTCAGCAACAAAAAAAATAGAACTAGAAAACATCTTGGACCAAGAAAAAGTAAGCGTATGTTGCTTGCAAGAAACTCACCTCAACGAAAATATAGCCTTCAAAATCAGAGGCTACCAGTGTTACCGATCTGACCGAAAGGACAGGCGAAAGGGTGGGATACTGACCCTTGTAAAAAATAACATCACTGCTTCCCAAATTGAAGTTTACATGGAAGGGGCTGAGTATCAGACACTTAAACTTAAGACAGGCAATACAGACCTTCATCTGATCAATTACTACTGTCCAAGTGACCGCCCACAGGCACTGGACACACTACCATTAAAAGAAAAAATGATTGTGTGTGGCGACTTCAACAGCCACTCGCAGAGCTGGGGCTATGATCACATGGACCAGAGAGGAGAGAGACTGGAAGACTGGCAGGATGAGAATAGATTCATCTTGATTAACAAGCCGTCAGATCCACATACTTTCTACTCGAGATCATGGCACACTACAACTACACATGACCTGGCTTTTCATTCACCAGACCCGGAGTGGAACATTACACGAATTTTTGGGAAACAACTTGGTGGCAGTGACCATCGGCCAGTCTTTCTAACTGTAGAAAATGAGCTTGTAAGTGAAAGCAGCACCCTCTCGAGGTGGAACTACAAGAAAGCAGACTGGGCAATGTACAAGCATCGCACCAGCATACTGGTTAGAAACCTGAACACTGAGAAAGACATAAATAAAGTAGTTGAAGAGTTTGGGAAATGCATACTACAGGCAGCACGAGAAACAGTACCAAGAGGAGCCCGTAAACATTATAAACCCTACTGGAGTAGTGAACTGGAACAGTTGCATAATGATGTGGAAGTGTGTAGAAAGCAAGCAGAGGCCAAACCCAGCCAAGAGCACCACAATAAATACCAGCACGCAAAAGCCAAATTTCAAAGGGCCAAGCTGCAGGCTAGACGGAAAAGCTGGCAGGAGAAAACAGAGTCACTGAACTTTGAAAGAGACACAAGGAAAGTTGTGGAAGCTAATAAAACAACTTAACGATGAGGGCACAGGGAGAAACTCAAAAATTGCACTACATAAAGACGGAAACATCTTAACAGGAAAGCAAGCAGCTGACCATTTTGCGGACTCATTCGCACAAGATAACAATATCGAAATTAGTCCAGAGAAACAACAAGAGATTCGAGAGAAATGGCAACATACAGGACAGAATGAAACAGTACATGAGGTTCTGGAGGCACCTATCACAATCAGCGAACTGGAGCTAGCCATATCAAAACTGAAAATGAGAAAGTCACCAGGAGCTGATGGTATCTCCAATGAAATGATCAGAAACCTAGGAACAGAGGCCAAAGCAAAGCTGTTGCAGATCTTCAATAACAGCTGGACCTTAGGCAGTGTTCCACAAGCCTGGAGAGAAGCAATCATGATACCCCTCCTAAAATCATGGAAAGATAGTTCCATTGCTTCCACCTACAAACCAATTAGCCTCACCAGCGGTCTCTGCAAAACAATAGATCGCATCATCAATCACAGACTGCAGTGGTACATTGAAAGTGAAAACATCAAGTGCATCAGGAGCTGATGGTATCTCCAATGAAATAATCAGAAACTTAGGAACAGAGGCCAAAGTAAAGCTGTTGCAGATCTTCAATAACAGCTGGACCTTAGGCAGTGTTCCACAAGCCTGGAGAGAAGCAATCATGATACCCCTCCTAAAATAAGGGAAAGATAGTTCCATTGCCTCCAGCTACAAACCAATTAGGCTCAACAGCGGTCTCTACACAACAATGGAGTGCATCTGTCACGAGATCGCCATGAGTTAACCAGATAATGAAAATACAGAAGTTTGATTAACGGGATATTTTCTAGGCCACAGCGATTTTAACTAACAGAGTAAATACAGCTGCACGAGTTACATCGGGTCAGCAAATAGTAAACATTGGGAAGTGAGTGCGCTGAATCAGACACCGCGTTGACAGTTCAATAACTAGTTAGAATCACATAGAATTGCCCAGCTCAGTACATGGAACAGCCCTGTCTGTCATTTATAGTTCCGGACATCAGGCGAAATTGTCGGCTGGGATTGTCACCACTGAACAGGAAGATTGACAGTTTATCAACAGGTCGGAAGGTGCCCGACTAGGGAGAAAACGGTCAGACTGTCATCTGGTATTTCCCGAAATCAACGTTCTAATTTCTAATTCGTGAATTATAAGGCTTAGGCCTTGTTTAAACCAAGTTGATGAAGCACTGTAGTGGAATCTAGCTAGCGTAGGGAAGTGATACTTGGCCTGTTCGATGTTTAATAGATAGTGAAGTGTGATAAGCTTTACTAGTTGAGATGAGTACGGAGGCCTAATTGTATATACAGTGGGTGCTCCCTGTGTGGAAGGGGGGGGGGGGGGGGGGGGGTTCCGCATTCTGTTTGCTGATTTTTTTTTCTTGTCTTGGCCTGATGATAACCTATGTGGTCAGTTCATCTGTCCATGACAGAGTAGGTTCATTATATTTTCTGAGCGAGGCCGATGGCCACGATCATCTAATAGAGATCAGTGACGGGGAGGCTATCACCGGTTATATGATTTATGTTACAGGTTCGTCTGGTTGGAATGAAGAACACGGAAACAAGGAATAATCCGATTCCGGATAAAGTTTGGCGCAGGACGATTGGCCAGCAACTTTACAACAGAGATTATGCTAGAGGAAGATGATCAACATTGCTCAGTGGAGCTGAATGGTATATGTATCCTACAGGATAAATACCGAATGAGTTTAGGTCATACCAGTTTTAACACACCAGTAGTGATGGATATCCAGTTCACTTATGACTAGAACAAAAAATAAAGGACTCTATTGGAGTATAGACAATAACTGTTTAATAGTGAGAACTAGTGAACATTTAGCAAGAGACAAAAAGTCCTGTTCATAGGACAGTGTTCCATGTTTGTTTCACCTGCGCCGGAATTATGAAGCCGGAGTTTCTATAAACTATTAGGAACAGTTGTGTTAGGAACAATAATAGTTTTTTCCACGGATTATATATTTACATGGGATTCAGATCTCATGGTCATCAGAGTTCCTGGAGGAGGACATGTCTGGAGAGAAGGATACGACTTCGGTGAGGTCTAGTGTACTGACTCGTGTGATGTCGTGTAATCCTTGCCATGATGTGTACACTATGATCCTGAACTTTGAAGGCTGACACATACATTTATGTTATAATACACGACACACATTTTCTTCGCATACACGTCTCATATACGTTACACTTTTCTTTTAATAAATTAATCTTTATTAATTTTTAGAAGCAAGAGTTGTTGAGTATGTTGCGTTGGGGAAGTATGAGAGGGGGCATAGTACGACAGTGAGAGAGTGATAGGAAAAGGTGTCCATAGGCTGATGGAGTGTGTTGGACGGAAGCTGGTGGATTCTCCAGGATATTGATAAGGGAAAAAATATTATAATGTGGGTGTTGACTCTCTTCACTCCAGGGACGACACTTTAAAGGAGGACACGACATTATTGGGGGCTCGATAAACGGGATCTTTGGACAGCGGGATCTCTCGATAACGGAATCTTTGGACAGCGGGATCTCTCGTAAACGGAATCCTTGGACAGCGAGATCTCCTGCAAGCAGGAACCTTTGACAGTGGGATCTTCTGACAACGGGGTCTTTTGACACGGGATCCTTAGTTATAAGAGGGAGATATCATATTGGAGAATCCAGCTAGAGTGAATGTGGATAGGGGTTAGGACTAATATCTTACCTGTTCACACTTCACACGTCTGCATAGGTCTGTGGTCCTGATTCTACTCTTGTCACTGAGTGAATGTGCTGTGTGTGGTAATATCTAGATTTATAGTACTTGTTCATATATCTGTATAGTAATTTACAGTTATATTGTATTCGACCTGCTAGCTTACCTCTCTGTATAATGGCCACCCCTAAACTAACCACGTTAGAATTAAAGGCAAAGGGGGAAGACATGGGATTGTCGGGTTCTGCTCTAACGGATTACATACAGGAAGTGGAGAGAGAGTATCGTCAAGCAGAACGGGAAGATCGAAAGGCCGAGTTGGAATTGAGAAGGATGGAGTTGGAACAAGAAGCTAAGAAATTGGAAGCTGAGCAAGCAGCTAAGAAATTTGAAGCTGAGCAAGCAGCTAAGAAATTTGAAGCTGAGCAAGCAGCTAGGAAACTGGAAGCTGAACAGGAAGCTCAGAAAAGGGAGCACGAGTACCGGATGAGGGAACTCGAGTTGAAGAGTCAATCTAATGGAGAAACTGAGGGAGCAGTTGGAGGTTCCTCCATCCCAGGCTCAACACCAGTAGGTGGACATGGGTACCATGCTATGAAGTTTCCTTTAGCGGTCTACGAGGAGGACAAAGAGAAGATTGACCAGTACCTTCAACGCTTCGAGGCTATGTCAGTTGCTATGGGTCTGGAGCGTAACAAATGGAATCTCAAGCTATCCCAGGGTTTACGCGGGACCGGCTACGAGGTTTATTCTCGCCTGCCACCAGGACATGAGAACAATTATGACGAGTTAAAGACGGCTCTGCTGAAACGATTCGAGGTTACGTCACATACCTACCGGAAAAAATTTCGAGCAGCGAAACGAGAACCGGGGGAGTTGTTTGCCGCCTACAGTTTGCGTCTAAAATCTTATCTCCATAAGTGGATGGATTTGGCTGGGTTCGCACATGACTATGAGAGTCTGGAAGAGCTCATGGTGGTCGACCAGCTGAAGAAGCAAATGTCTAAACCTCTCAGGACGTTCCTGGGAGAACAAGGAGCGGAACGTATTGACCTCGTGACTAAATTAGCAGAACGGTTCGTCGAGGTACATGGGGAGGCAGGGGAAAACCTTTCCACCAACACCAAAAGTCAAGAGAAACATGACAAGAAGAAAGCCAAAAACTCAGGAACCAAAAAGTGGGAACCTTATGTGCAAAAATCAGAGGATAGTTCAGAGAAGAAGAAGGAGGGAAGCAAGAGCACTTCAAGCTCTACACCAAAACGACCGTGGTCGGAGAAGTGGTGTTCAATTTGTAAGTCACCCTCTCACAATACGAGGGACTGCAAATCGAAGGCTAAGAACCCTCACTTCGCAGCATGTCAAGTGACTTCCAAGGAGGTTGTCACGGAAAATGCCAAGGTCAACAAGGAAGCTCGCCACCAGGAGAGCTCACTCAAGTCCGGCACTAGAAAATCTAGGACAGGGAAATGGTGCAACCAATGCAAGTCGAATACGCACAATGCTATTGACTGCAGGGGAAAGTCAGGAGACACTCAATTCGTCGTGTGCCCCGGGAAACCTAAGGTGGAGCCCACCGAACAGGTCGAGGCCGAGGAAGAGACTCCAGACCAGGAAAAACCACCTGTAGTGGAATTGGTAGAGGTTAACGGTCGTCAAGTGGAGTGTTTATACGACACAGGACTGGACGGGGAGGCCGTGATTTCTGCGGATCTGGTACATCCAGAACAATTCACAGGTGAAACCATGGAGATACAGCCTGCACAGAAGAGTGCTGTAGTCATGAAGTTGCCCATTGCTAATGTGGAGATTCGGTCAAGGTACGTCACCGGCACCATCAAGGCCGCTGTATTGACCGATCCCATTTTTCCAGTCATCCTAGGTTGCCGGTATGTCTTTCTGGGAATGCCCAGGGAGCCAATCCATATGGGAGCAATGCAGACTCGCTCTCAGACGAAAACGGAAGAGGCAGACGCAATTGTGACTAACCCAATGCCGGGGGAGCTACGAACTGCCCAGAGTGAGGATGATACTTTACGTCCTTGCTACAGAAAGCTGCAGAAAAGTGCTGATCCACCAGGACGGGGGCAGTACTACATGAAGAATAGGATACTCTACAGGAGTGCAGGAAGGGGAGACAACCTATACGGTCAGTTGGTCGTCCCGAAAGCTCACCGGTCCCAGATTCTTCATATGGGGCATACCATCTCCTTTAGTGGACACATGGGTATTGCCGCCACCATGCAGCGGATTTCCTGCCATTACTATTGGCCGGGAATGACAGATGATGTGCGTCGGTATGTGAAGTCATGCCCTGAGTGCCAGAGGGTGGCACCGAAACACTGGACAGCACCGGTGGTGTTGGGTGAGATGCCCATCATGAACTCTCCTTTCGAGAGGGTAGCCATCGATATCGTGGGTCCACTTCCCAGGACTAGGAAGAGGAACATGTATATACTCACAATGGTGGATTGCTGTACAATGTGGGGTGAAGCCATACCGTTGACCACGATTGACTCGAAACGAGTGGCGGACGCACTGATGGAGGCCTTTACCAGATTAGGCTTTCCGGATCAAATTCTGACGGACAATGGATCTCAGTTTTGTGGAAAACTCATGGAGGAGGTATTTAGGGTGTTTCACTCTAACCACATACATACCAGCCCTTACCACCCTCAAGCCAATGGACAAGTAGAGCGTTTCAACGGCACGTTGATGACAATGCTCAGGAAACTAGCGCAGGAAAAACCTGATAGGTGGGATGAATATATCCCAGCAGCACTCTTTGCCTATCGGGAAGTTCCTCATGGCTCAACAGGACTACCACCCGCTACGTTGCTGTTTGGTCGTCCAATCAAAGGACCGTTGGAAGCCATGTTGAGGAGTTGGACTGAAGAGGGGACGTCAGAAGAAGTGATCTCATCCTATAAATACGTGGAGGAACTGAAAGAAAAACTCCACAAGGGATGGACTCTGGCAAATCAAAACTTGAAAAAGGCCAGGAAAAGACATGCGGCTTACTACAACCGTAGGTCTAAAGAAAGATCTCTAGAGGTGGGAGATAAAGTCTTGTTGCTACTCCCAACGGGAAACAACAAACTGGAGATAGGTTGGCAAGGACCATTTCCCGTGGAAAGGGTGATATCCAGAACCAACTATCAGATCCGGATCCGGGGAAAGTCGAAGATTTTCCATATCAATCTCTTGCGGAAATACGAAGAGAGACCCGGAGACAAGGCAGCTCACCTCATGGCAATGGCAGTTGCAGTGGAGACTGAAGTGGGAACCAGCGAGGGCAGGGAATATCCCTTGGTACACCAGGAAACCTATAGGGATGTGCAAGTGAACCCTGATCTGACCTCCCAGGAGAGGGAAAGGATAACCCAGGTTCTCAAGTCTCATAAGGAGATACTGACTGATAAACCAGGACGAACGAGGTTGGTGGAGTTCGAGATGACTTTGACCACACAGGAGCCTGTTCGTCAAAAGGTTTACCCAGTGCCATTCTCTAAAGAAAAGGCCCTGGAGGAAGAAATACAGAAACTGCTGGAGGATGACGTGATTGCACCATCCACATCCCCATACAATGCAGGGGTAGTTTTGTTACGGAAACCAAGTGGAGAACACCGGTTGTGTATAGACTACCGACTTCTGAACAGTCACACACAATTTCAGGTGGAACCTTTGCCGAATCCAACTCAGTTATTCGCTAGGCTCCATAAGGCTCGGTACTTTTCAAAGGTGGATCTGAGTCGGGGGTACTATCAGATACCAGTCAAACCGGAGATTCGACCACTGTTGGCTTTCAGTACACCCAGTGGACACTACGAATTCAAGGTCATGCCCTTTGGACTCAGCAATGCACCTAGTGTGTTTACACGCATGATGAGGACTTTACTAGATCCGTTACAGGATCCGTCCATCATCTCATTCATGGATGATATTCTGATTTCCAGTGACAGCTTGGATGACCACTTACAATCCTTGGAGAGAGTGTTTAATAGGCTCAAGGAAGCAGGGCTTACTGCTCGTCCAACCAAGTGCATGATTGGTTACCAGACTCTGGAATTTCTAGGTCACACCATCACTCCAGGACACATTGTCCCAGAAGAGAAGAACCTGGAGAAAATCAGAAATGCACCAAGGCCAAAAACGAAGACGGGTGTGCGATCTTTTCTCTCGTTGTGTGGGTTCTATCACAAATTTATCCCACATTTCACTGAACTGGGAGCTCCATTGACGGAAACCTTGAAAAAGGGATTCCCGGACCAAATCATTTGGACACCAGAATGTGAGAATGCCTATAGTCAGTTAAAGGAGGCCTTGGTCAGCAAACCTGTATTACAGCTCCCTGACCTTTCCAAACCATTTGTGTTGAGAACAGGATGCGAGTGCGATTGGAATTGGGGCAGCTTTGTTACAGGAAGGAAAAGACGATGCTTCGGTTTTGAAACCTGTGGCATACGCAAGTAAGAAACTTCTACAGGCGGAGAGGAATTATTCAACCGTCGAGAGAGAGTGCTTGTCCCTCGTATGGGCAGTGCAAAAATTCCAGCCATATTTGTATGGAGTTAAGTTTCGAGTCCAGTCTGATCATCAACCCCTGATGTTCCTGGCTACTTCTCAGAAGCTCAACGCCCGTTTGATGCGGTGGTCGTTGTTACTTCAACCCTATAATTTCACAGTGGAGTACATTCCTGGGAAGGAAAATGTTGGAGCGGACTTCTTGTCAAAACACCCAGCTCCTGAAGAAGAGGAATGAATCATCTGGATTGAACTCATGGTGGAGAAGAGTGAGATGGACTACTCTATTAAGAGGGGGCCTATGTCACGAGATCGCCATGAGTTAACCAGATAATGAAAATACAGAAGTTTGATTAACGGGATATTTTCTAGGCCACAGCTATTTTAACTAACAGAGTAAATACAGCTGCACGAGTTACATCGGGTCAGCAAATAGTAAACACTGGGAAGTGAGTGCGCTGAATCAGACACCGCGTTGACAGTTCAATAACAGTTAGAATCACATAGAATTGCCCAGCTCAGTACATGGAACAGCCCTGTCTGTCATTTATAGTTCCGGACATCAGGCGAAATGGCGGCTGGGATTGTCACCACTGAACAGAAGATTGACAGTTTATCAACAGGTCGGAAGTGCCCGACTAGGGAGAAAACGGTCAGACTGTCATTTGGTATTTCCCGACATCAAACGGAATGGCGGATTTGACTGTCACCACATGACAGAAAGTTGAGGGCTTGTTATTGGAAACAGTGGAACACCTGCAGGACATCAACAACGTCACGTGCACAATGTAAGGTTGTTTGGAAAACCATGATTGGCAGCTTGGTATCGAAACCCTTTGTTGGAACTGTACAGTAACTCTCTAGATTGTTTTGGATGTCAAAACCAGTGATGACAAATCTAACATTAATGGAGCCAGGGAGGATGGATCCCTGACAAGGGAGGGTCTGCCCAATATGCCACCTGTGTGGGCATAAAGGAAAATGTCACGTGATCAACTTTAGGAGTTGCCATAAAAACCCGAGTTGGGACCAACTAGGGGAACTTGAAAATGTGGATCTAGGCAGACATGCTTGTCACTGCAGCAGTTAGAACATCTAACGTGTGAAGGAGATATTTGATTTAGTTTACACGAGCCTGTATGGCTACCATTAGATGTAATTTAGTGTAAACTGCAGTGCCGTAAGGTTCCTCTGGTTGGATTGAAGAACACGAAACCAAGAGAAAATCCGATCCCGGATAAAGTTTGGCGCAGGAAGATTGGCCAGCAACTTTACAACAGAGATTAGGCTAGAGGAAGATGATCAACATTGCTCAGTGGAGCTGAATGGTATATGTATCCTACAGGATAAATACCGAATGAGTTTAGGTCATACCAGTTTTAACACACCAGTCGTGATGGATATTCAGTTCACTTATGACTAGAACAAAAATAAAGGACTCTATTGGAGTATAGACAATAACTGTTTAATAGTGAGAACTAGGTGAACATTTATCAAGAGACAAAAAGTCTTGTTCATAGGACAGTGTTCCATGTTTGTTTCACTGCGCCAGGAATTATGAAGCCGGAGTTTCTATAAACTATTAGGAACAGTTGCGTTAGGAACAATAATAGTTTTTTTCCACGGATTATATTTACATGGGATTCAGATCTCATGGTCATCAGAGTTCCTGGAGGAGGACATGTCTGGAGAGAAGGACTACGACTTCGGTGAGGTCCCCTGTGACTGAGTCTTGTGATGTCGTGTGATCCTTGCCATGATGTGTAGCACTATGATCCTGAACATTGAGGGCTGACACATACATTTATGTTATAGTACACGACACACATTTTCTTCGCATACACGTCTCATATACGTTACACTTGTCTTTTAATAAATTAATCTTTATTAATTTTTAGAAGCAAGAGTTGTTGAGTATGTTGCGTTGGGGAAGTATGAGAGGGGGCATAGTACGACAGTGAGAGAGTGATAGGAAAAGGTGTCCATGGGCTGATGGAGTGTGTTGGACGGAAGCTGGTGGATTCTCCAGGATATTGATAAGGGAAAAAATATTATAATGTGGGTGTTGACTCTCTTCACTCCAGGGACGACACTTTAAAGGAGGACACGACATTATGATCAATGTCGCTTGTCGTCCCTGGAGGAAAGTGGACTCGACAAGCACACTTTTAAAATCCTTCTACTATTGGAACTATTGAATGACTTTTGTCTACACTCCTCCCTTCTGTCTTCCATACACACACACTCTCTCTCTCTCTCTCTCTCTCTCTCTCTCTCTCTCTCTCTCTCTCTCTCTCCTCTCTCTCTCTCTCTCTCCCCTCCCTTCATAACGTACCCTGACAACAGTTTCTTCCAACAATTAATAACATGTTTATTGTTGAAAACTATGTCAGTTGTATGTATTGAATGTGTATATGTAGTTAGTAGTGTCTGCTAGTGTGAGTGCAAGATAGGACTCTGGACTTCGTATGTGCCGTATACTTTCTCGCCTCGTCATACGGCCAAACCACAGGACATCAAACATAGAAAAGGACAGCTCTCACCCTGGATGCTCCGTTCTGCTTGAGTCTGGAGGTAAATCCGTTATTTGAAAAAAAACTGTTCACCACTGGATCACCGTAAATTAATGTGATCACGGTAAGTCTTATGTCTAGACCGAGTGTTCTTTGATTATTATTTAGTTAATAATCCATCATGGAAAACACATCACCACTGTCTAGCACTGTCTATCAGTTGTTTTTAATACATTTAAAACCGTTCTGGTGTTCTTCAATGTTTCTTTTAGGTGATTACCCAATTAAAATATAGTTTAGCCTATTTCGCTCTGCTTGTATAACTTAAAGTTCTTTCACTGGGGTTCACAAAAACCTGTTACTTGCCATTCGTTATGTCAGCCCACGATTAGTGAATGGCTAGGTTGAATTTGCTCTAGTGACATACTTTCACTGCACCTGTGAGTTAGGGCCTTTACTCTTTTCTGAACAGGTCAGGAGTATATATGAAACCTTTTATCTTCTATGATCATCCAGGAATTTAAATTTATAATTAAGCACATCGGCACTAATATCCCATTGCCTTAAACAATACGGGACTATAATTTCTTTCCACACACAGGATGCATAGATATCTCTGTCCAGTTTTGGAACACACACTAACTTCAAAACAAGTTTTCCACTCATTTATACCGAGTGTCCAATCCTCCGTTGTCTTTTGATCCACAATCAAATTTTGCCGTAAGTCCCCACATCAAACGTCTGTGAAGTCACGTATTCGTTAATTGCTCGTTCCTTTCCGTCCCTCCGCCAGTTTCCTGTGTTCCCCTCTGATAGTACTTCCAAGCGTCCGAACCCTTTGATTGCTGTCTCCGTTCGTTTTCCCGTTCCCGAAGTCTCCTCGTTGTTTTCTCCGTTGACAGAGCTGGTCAATGACTCCTTACACTGTATCATATTTTATACTGTCGGTCAATAACCTTTAATTCGTCCTCATCTCAGACTGAAGTACTCGATTGTTAACCCTCCTCATACCTTGTAATTAATCTTACTAGTTTATCAGGGAATCATTAACTCACAGTATCCCGTGACAATCAATCACCGACTGCAGTGGTACATTGAAAGCATCAGGAGCTGATGGTATCTCCAATGAAATGATCAGAAACTTAGTCACAGAGGCCAAAGTAAAGCTGTTGCAGATCTTCAATAACAGCTGGACCTTAGGCAGTGTTCCACAAGCCTGG
This sequence comes from Cepaea nemoralis, assembly GCA_014155875.1. NCBI lineage: Eukaryota > Metazoa > Mollusca > Gastropoda > Stylommatophora > Helicidae > Cepaea > Cepaea nemoralis. Next base: position 139,660 of record JACEFZ010019861.1, read on the forward strand.
AGAGAAGCAATTATGATACCCCTCCTAAAATAAGGGAAAGATAGTTCCATTGCCTCCAGCTACAAACCAGTTAGCCTCACCAGCGGTCTCTACAAAACAATGGAGAGCATCATCAATCACAGACTGCAGTGGTACATTGAAAGTAAAAACATCCTTGTGCCACAGCAGGCTGGCTTTAGGCAGTGCTACTCTACAGAAGATCAGACAACCTACCTCTCTCAAGAAATTGAGGATGCATTCAAAGAGAAGAAGCTGGTGTTTGCTGCATGGATAGATCTGAAGAAAGTCTTTGACAAAGTTTGGAAAGAAGGTCTGATGTAGAAACTAAGAAAATGTCTGTAAAGTCAATGGAAGAATGTACAAATGGGTAAAAGCATACTTGCACAACAGAAGATCCCGAGTACAGATAGACGGACTCAAGAGCAAGAAAGTACTACTGCGCCACGGTGTTCCCCAGGGCGGAGTCTTGTCCCCCACACTTTTTCTAATCTTCATCAATGATCTTGTTGCTAATCTACCGCATGGAATTAAAGCGGCAATGTACGCTGATGACCTGGTTCTATGGAGCACAAATGAACATGCGTCAGTGTCCACCAGATCGCTACAAAGAGCTGTAGATGCATTTGTTGATGGGAAAATAGATGGTGTGTCGGCATAAACACTGACAATTGCAGCACCACTCTATTTACTCTCTCTCTCTCTCTCTCTCTCTCTCTCTCTCTCTCTCTCTCTCTCTCTCTCTCTCTCTCTCTCTCTCTCTCTCTCTCTCTCTCTCTCCAAAATAAAAGGCATAGATCATCCAGATAAATGAAATACCTCTAAAAGAAGATAAAGAACCAACATACCTTGGAGTAACATTTTATGACAGGCTGACATGGAGAAAGCACATCAATAAAGCAATAGCAAAAGCCAGAAGGAAAGTAACCATCCTGAGAAAACTAAGTGCAACCACATGGGGAAAATTAATCTTTTCACTTCATATGATATATGTTGTTTGTCCATAAATAATGATGATGACCATTCATTTCATCCAGTGGGGTTGAAAGTATGGAGTTGTGAGCTCTAAGATGGCTGATAAGGCCTATTTTGGCTCGAAATGTTCTTTGACGATGTGGGCAAAGAATGCTTGACGTTGCAGGAGGAGGATCTCCTGCAGTGGTTTTTATGTCCGCCTTTTCTTCACAGCTCTTGCAGTCCTGGTTGTCACAAGTGACTGCACCCTTGCGTAATGATGTCCGCCACGAACTTCGGTCTTTGGCAGCAGTCTCCCAGGTGTCATGATGAATTCCAAAAGCTTTCAGTGAGATTTTCAGATTGTCTTTAAAGCGTTTCCTCTGGCCGCCTTGGGAACGTTTACCACAACGCAGCTCGCCGTAAAAAAAATTCGTTTAGGGAGCCTGTGATCTGGCATGCGAGCTAAGTAACCAGCCCAGCGAATCTGATTCTTCATCTTCTTATATATAAATAAGGAGCGTATGTCTGTCTGTCTGTCTGTCTGTCTGTATCTATGTATGTCCTTTGTGCGCTCGCGAACGGCCCATCCGATTGAGATGAAATTTTCTACACGCCTTCCTTTCAGTCCAGAGCTGTCAACTGTCATAGTTTTTTAGTGTGAAATCGCCTGCTTACTCAGTATTATTTCATTTTTCATTTTTCATTATAATTGTCATATATTTCAGGGGACCTAACTCCGTAAAAGTTATTTCAAGGGGCATAACTTTTCTGTATAACTTATAGTCATATTGTGGCATCGTTTTCAAAGATTTATAAACTCTGTGTCCATAGTTATGTACCGGCATATGAGTTATAATAAATAATGATACAAACTGTAAGGCATTTTCAAAGTTTTCATAAAAATAATGCACAATGCATAACATTGTAACTCATCTTTATTTGCTTAAGAAGTTACTGTAGTCATGCAGGTGATTAGGAAGCGTTTTCATTAAAAATAATGGATGGTGTCTGGAAGGACATTCTTTTAAGTTACTTTTTTTGTTGTATGAATTTAATGAGAACTTATATGACTACTTATGTGAATTAAATGAGATGCTCCCCACCAGGGACTGGGCGAAGCCGGACAGGGTCAGGCAGACAGATAGACAGACAGACAGACAGACAGACAGACAGACAGACAGACAGACAGACAGATAGTCGGTAACGGGAACGGGAACTTATATGACTACTTATATGAATTAAATGAGATGCTCCACACCAGGAGCTGGGCAATGCCGGGCCGGGTCAGACAGACAGACAGACAGACAGACAGACAGACAGACAGACAGACAGACAGACAGTCGGTAACGGGAACGAGAACTTATATGACTACTTATATGAATTAAATGAGATGCTCCCCACCAGGGACTGGGCGAAGCCGGGCCGGGTCAGCTAGTCTTATATATAAATAAGGATCGTATGTCTGTCTGTCTTCTGTATCTATGTATGTCCTTTGTGCGCTCGCGAACGGCCCATCCGATTGAGATGAAATTTTCTACACGCCTTCCTTTCAGTCCAGAGCTGTCAACTGTGATATTTTTTTAGTGTGAAATCGCCTGCTTACTCAGTATTATTTCATTTTTCATTTTTCATTATAATTGTATATATTTCAGGGGACCTAACTCCGTAAAAGTTATTTCAAGGGGCATAACTTTTCTGTATAACTTATAGTCATATTGTGGCATCGTTTTCAAAGATTTATAAACTCTGTGTCCATAGTTATGTACCGGCATATGAGTTATAATAAATAATGATACAAACTGTAAGGCATTTTTAAAGTTTTCATAAAAATAATGCACAATGCATAACATTGTAACTCATCTTTATTTGCTTAAGAAGTTACTGTAGTCATGCAGGTGATTAGCAAGCGTTTTCATTAAAAATAATGGATGGTGTCTGGAAGGACATTCTTTTAAGTTACTTTTTTTGTTGTATGAATTTAATGAGAACTTATATGACTACTTATGTGAATTAAATGAGATGCTCCCCACCAGGGACTGGGCGAAGCCGGACAGGGTCAGGCAGACAGATAGACAGACAGACAGACAGACAGACAGACAGACAGACAGACAGACAGACAGACAGACAGATAGTCGGTAACGGGAACGGGAACTTATATGACTACTTATATGAATTAAATGAGATGCTCCACACCAGGAGCTGGGCAATGCCGGGCCGGGTCAGACAGACAGACAGACAGACAGACAGACAGACAGACAGACAGACAGACAGTCGGTAACGGGAACGAGAACTTATATGACTACTTATATGAATTAAATGAGATGCTCCCCACCAGGGACTGGGCGAAGCCGGGCCGGGTCAGCTAGTCTTATATATAAATAAGGATCGTATGTCTGTCTGTCTGTATCTATGTATGTCCTTTGTGCGCTCGCGAACGGCCCATCCGATTGAGATGAAATTTTCTACACGCCTTCCTTTCAGTCCAGAGCTGTCAACTGTCATAGTTTTTTAGTGTGAAATCGCCTGCTTACTCAGTATTATTTCATTTTTCATTTTTCATTATAATTGTATATATTTCAGGGGACCTAACTCCGTAAAAGTTATTTCAAGGGGCATAACTTTTCTGTATAACTTATAGTCATATTGTGGCATCGTTTTCAAAGATTTATAAACTCTGTGTCCATAGTTATGTACCGGCATATGAGTTATAATAAATAATGATACAAACTGTAAGGCATTTTCAAAGTTTTCATAAAAATAATGCACAATGCATAACATTGTAACTCATCTTTATTTGCTTAAGAAGTTACTGTAGTCATGCAGGTGATTAGCAAGCGTTTTCATTAAAAATAATGGATGGTGTCTGGAAGGACATTCTTTTAAGTTACTTTTTTTGTTGTATGAATTTAATGAGAACTTATATGACTACTTATGTGAATTAAATGAGATGCTCCCCACCAGGGACTGGGCGAAGCCGGACAGGGTCAGGCAGACAGATAGACAGACAGACAGACAGACAGACAGACAGACAGACAGACAGACAGACAGACAGACAGACAGATAGTCGGTAACGGGAACGGGAACTTATATGACTACTTATATGAATTAAATGAGATGCTCCACACCAGGAGCTGGGCAATGCCGGGCCGGGTCAGACAGACAGACAGACAGACAGACAGACAGACAGACAGACAGACAGACAGACAGACAGTCGGTAACGGGAACGAGAACTTATATGACTACTTATATGAATTAAATGAGATGCTCCCCACCAGGGACTGGGCGAAGCCGGGCCGGGTCAGCTAGTCTTATATATAAATAAGGATCGTATGTCTGTCTGTTATCTATGTATGTCCTTTGTGCGCTCGCGAACGGCCCATCCGATTGAGATGAAATTTTCTACACGCCTTCCTTTCAGTCCAGAGCTGTCAACTGTCATATTTTTTTAGTGTGAAATCGCCTGCTTACTCAGTATTATTTCATTTTTCATTTTTCATCATAATTTCATATATTTCAGGGGACCTAACTCCGTAAAAGTTATTTCAAGGGGCATAACTTTTCTGTATAACTTATAGTCATATTGTGGCATCGTTTTCAAAGATTTATAAACTCTGTGTCCATAGTTATGTACCGGCATATGAGTTATAATAAATAATGATACAAACTGTAAGGCATTTTCAAAGTTTTCATAAAAATAATGCACAATGCATAACATTGTAACTCATCTTTATTTGCTTAAGAAGTTACTGTAGTCATGCAGGTGATTAGCAAGCGTTTTCATTAAAAATAATGGATGGTGTGTGGAAGGACATTCTTTTAAGTTACTTTTTTTGTTGTATGAATTTAATGAGAACTTATATGACTACTTATAGTGAATTAAATGAGATGCTCCCCACCAGGGACTGGGCGAAGCCGGACAGGGTCAGGCAGACAGATAGACAGACAGACAGACAGACAGACAGACAGACAGACAGACAGACAGACAGACAGATAGTCGGTAACGGGAACGGGAACTTATATGACTACTTATATGAATTAAATGAGATGCTCCACACCAGGAGCTGGGCAATGCCGGGCCGGGTCAGACAGACAGACAGACAGACAGACAGACAGACAGACAGACAGACAGACAGACAGTCGGTAACGGGAACGAGAACTTATATGACTACTTATATGAATTAAATGAGATGCTCCCCGCCAGTGACTGGGCGAAGCCGGGCAGGGTCAGCTAGTATCATATATAACTCTGCAGTAAACACAATCCAATCCTGTTCTTCATTACCCAAATGCCGTTCAGTCTCAAAAAGTTATAATTAGGGCCCATCCCAGCATCAGATTAATAATCATGTGACCGAATCTGCCAGAGTTCGGATATTAATCTGAAAGGGATTGTCGTCCATATGGATGAGGATGATATACTAAAGGGCTATTGTAAAGTATCACTACGCTTTTTATGTAGAACAGATTTGAAAAATGAAGTAGTGACGTCATCAAAAATTGTACTCCACAGTCCATCGTGAAACAATATGCGAATGGCTGTCGTCTGCTGGAGTAATTCTTTGCATTCCAAAAAGAATGGTGGTTAACGGAAGAAATAATGATTTTAAATTTGTTCTACAAAAGTGCAGTGAGACTTTACAAACACCCCGTATAATCCAGTATGCATCTTATGAGATGCAGAGAAATATGCCAGGCAATAAATAATATAACTAACTGTTTATGTTTTTTTTTTCCATTATTTTATTTTAATGTTCGCGGTTCTCTTTGGGTCAGATCCACCCCATGAGGTTCCACGTCCCTGTGTGTCATTCGGATGGCCGCCTCTTCTGGGAACATGGCAAGAGCAAGTGCAGATATTACACGGAAACGACAATCAATTGTTTACAGCTACCATGTTTACACTTCATATTTCACCTGTATCGTTCTCAAGAAAACAAATCGTGAACATAATAAACTGTAAATGTCAATTACATGTGAATTCTCAAAGATTTAGAAACATCCTGTAGGGAAAATAGCATGTGTTTTAAGAGTTAAGTGACAAGATGAAGGTTCCCCAACTTTGTGAAAATTCAGGTCTCTCCCTTTGTGTAGTCACCTGCCTAATTTCCTAAGGCCCGTTATTTCTAAGTTATTTTTGTCAAAAAAAGATTAAGTTCCCTCCCTTCGAGTATCAGATTCGTAACCTCACAGGGCCCGCTATTTCGAAACTATTGTTTTTCATAAAAATTAAGTTCTCTCTCCCTTTGAGTTTTTTTTTTTTTTCCCCGCATATCCTTTACAGGACATCGCTGTCAACAACAGCATCTTTCAGCTGATTGTTGATTTCTTGGCAAGATTACGCTCAGTCCCTTTGAGTTAACATTACGTTAAACTTTTCAGCACCCATTAATTCCACATTTTATTTCTCATAAGAGCAAGTTCACCCCCTTAAAGAATTGTGTACGGCGGTGGTCACACCACAGGCAACAGCCTTGGCTGACTGGCTAAACTACATGAATGAAGTAGAGTTAATATCGTACTAAAGTGGTGTATGGTAAAGCGAGAGGGATAGTACCTCATGGTGGCAGCCATATCCCAATGGATAAAAGGATAGGCCAGGATCCTATTTGGTTCCCATCTCTTTACCTAACTCATGTACGGCGGTGACCACACCACGGATAGCAATCTGGGCTGAGGTTTAGTTTAGTTTAGTCTAGTCGTCGGATCAACATCACGGCACACGGGTTTAACCCATAAGTGCTCCGTTTTCCTCCTAACTCAAACCTGAATCTGGAGAAACTCAACTCAATGCACGAACTCCGTTGCATCGGCGAGGATCCTGAAATACTTTGGGTAGATTTTTAACTCGAAATTTTGCCCGGGCAGCGCCGTTAGGCTACTCTTCTTCGATTTCCAACTGCCAAGGGATTTTTTACGTGCGCAACAATACACACGGGCGTCCGATCTCACTACCCAGAGACCAGGGGAAATTTTATTACTGGAAGTCCAGGTGGATTTTTTAAATAAATCCCGGTCCTCACCGGGGCCTGAACCCGGGACCTCCAGCACTCGAGGCGGACACCATACCTCGAGACCACTCAGTCGCCCTTTTGTAGTCACCTGCCTAAACTTCCTAAGGCCCGTTATTTCTAAGTTGGTCAAAAAATATTAAGTTCCCTCCCTTTGAGTATCAGATTCGTAACCTACAGGGCCCGCTATTTCGAAACTTGTTTTTCATACAGATTAAGTTATCTCTCCCTTTGAGTTTTTTTTTTTTTTCGCATATCCTTTACAGGACATCGCTGTCAACATCAGCATCTTTCAGCTGATTGTTGATTTCTTGGCAAGAGTACGCTCAGTCCCTTTGAGTTAACATTACGTTAAACTTTTCAGCGCCCATTAATTCCACCTTTTATTTCTCATAAGAGTAAGTTCACCCCCCTTAAAGAATTGTGTACGGCGGTAGTCACACCACAGGCAACAGTCTTGGCTGACTGGCTAAACTACATGAATGAAGTAGAGGTAATATCGTACTAAAGTGGTGTATAGTAAAGCGAGAAGGATAGTACCTCACGGTGGCAGCCATGTCCCAAGGGATAGTACCCCACTGTGACAACCATATCCCAAAGGGACAGACTAGGATCCTATTTGGTTCCCATCTCTTTACCTAACTCGTGTATGGCTCCACGAACACCATTTGTGTACGGCGGTGACCATACCACGGATAACAGTCTGGGCTGAGGTTAAACTACGTGAGTGAAGTATCGGTAATACCCTAATAAACTAGGGATGCCATGGTTGGTCATGTTGGAAGAGATTGGGACCTCACCACGTAATATTCCAAAGACAGTAATGGAAATACAACGACATAATTAGATACTATTGGTTAATAGACAAATTCCCGGCTT